>JAKUDI010000478.1:0-25048 GCA_022702515.1 Ilyophis sp. 1 JC-2022
CAAAGGTTGAAATAGTATCTGCGAGAAGGATATAATCCAAAGTGAAAATTGCTCTCCTGGTCACGCCCATTTCAATTAAATCTAGGCCATGTGCGCATCGAATTGAACTTTCAGTATGCAATCGTTCAAGAGTGGGGTTGTCTGCTTCAAGTGAATTTACTGAACGCACGACTGTTTCAGGAGACGGGGGTGGTGATCTAAGCCGGCGCGATAATTCATCAGCCTAGTTTCTGGGTATTGTGAATTAGCGTGCAATTCATGACGGCGGGTCTTTATTTTATATATTTTGAAATCGCCGTGAAAGCACGCTGGAGCGTTGTTACCCCGGAAAGTGGCGCTACCGCAGTCCCCCCACCTCCCGATGCCCTCTGGGCTATGCAGTTTCCTTGGTGACGGGGCTCGGCTTTATAACTGTATGCCCAGGTATTTTCTGCGTCTTTCTCTCGCACCAGCACCAGTTTATTCCAGCTCCGTGGCCGCACGTGGCTTCTGCCCCGGGGGGACGCTAGATGCTGTAATGCAAACTAATTGCCCCCAAAATAAGTCTTGTTCAGCGAGGGGAGTTGCAGACATTACACAGTCAATGGAGGCAGTTGTAAAGAAAGCCACAAACGGTAGGCACCCTGCAGGCTTTGGGTGTGCTAGACGATCTGACCGCAGCTTTCCTGGTTGGTTCCAAAAAGGGTAGGGAACATAGGCCGTAAGGTGGGGACTAAGGAGAGAGAGTCGAGGCAAGTCACTAGTCGCGTGGGTTGCAATAGGTTACTGTATGTAAACATCGAACAAAAAGTTCGGAAATTTGTGTTTGGTAGATTATTTCTCTGTTGTAACAATGCTTCTTGGCAATAAATTTTATACCGTTGGAAAGCCTGTTTATTTCCCTTTTAAATGGTGCCCCATTTGTAAGGAACATGCATTTGTGGGATGAGCAGCACAGCTGAGTATGTGGGTTGCGCCCATGTAAAATTTGCCAAATCTTCTCTGCCAATGCCAAACAGCTTATTCTGCTGTTGCTATTGACTCTTGTTTTGAGCTTCCGGTACCCCCAGGTGCTGACAATCAGGTGCCTGATTGACAGCACCTGTGAGCATGGGCCCTGCTACAGTGGTCAATTGGTGTCTGCTCCAAGAATCGGCATGCCACGTTACATTGCATTGTTACAACAGAGAAATAATCTACCAAACACAAATTTTCGAACTTTGATATGTTATTTATTTTTATGTTTTTACACACCACCAGTGTGGAATGCCTAATTGGCCTAGTGTAGACATGTCGCTAGAACCACTGGAGGGCTGCTGCATCCATTTGGTTTGGATAACATGACGGCCTCCCAACAAAACGTGTTAACTTTGATTCTATATTTGAACATAGGCACAACAGTATTTTAATAGCTACGGAGAGTGTCACAGTGGGCTAAAACATCTAATTGTTAGGTGGGTTCTGTTATAAAGCGGAGAATCACTGACGTGACCCAAACATTCGCTTTGGAAAATGTAAATTGGGTTTTTGACACTCAATTAAGTTTTATTGTCACAGAATTTGCTTTATAAAAAATCTTCTCAGTCTGCTTGCTTAGAACAGCCGTTATACAATTGATCTAAATGTTTTCATATCCGGAAATATGTGTGGCGGCTGTGGCCCATATTAATTATGCTTTTGTACCATAAAACTCCGCTTTGCCTGCATTTTACTCCAATCACGTGAAGCTCTTGGTACCCAAAAAATA
Organism: Ilyophis sp. 1 JC-2022; assembly: GCA_022702515.1. Classification (NCBI taxonomy): domain Eukaryota; kingdom Metazoa; phylum Chordata; class Actinopteri; order Anguilliformes; family Synaphobranchidae; genus Ilyophis; species Ilyophis sp. 1 JC-2022. Next base: position 1,727 of record JAKUDI010000478.1, read on the forward strand.
TATGGCTTGCAGTTTAAAAGTTTGTCCATAAGAGGGAGCTGGTGATCATTGTGTGTAAGTAGAATCCTGTATACATGACTTGGAAGTGTACGCTAAACCTGAAGCAAGCTCATTTGATTAATTAAATTGCTTCTTAAAAACCTTATTTTGGGTACACGGGACCACTGATAAGGCTTGCAAATACAACGCTATATTAAACCGTATATCACTAGTTATTAACTAAGTTATTAACATTTTCACTTTGAATCCTGGGTACACTAAACTGATGATTGTGAGGGCAGTTACAGATGGGGAGCCATGGAGGCAGGTGTGTTGAGCTGCAGGCGTTGACTGCTGTGGAAATGTAGAACTCTGGAGTCAGGTGTGATTTATGTAGCTACAGTCAGTGGCGCCACCAGAAATTTTTCATTGGGGTGGCCAATCTGCAAATCTTGTGGTGGCACACCAAAACCAAAAGCCATAACTGAATTTCAGGAATTCTATTTTGTTGTTGTAGTATATTGGCTAGTGGAAAACTATGTTAATATGAGAGTTAAGGAATCGCATACAGTTAATTTTACTAATTATCTGATGTGCACAGACCAATACCATTACCGTTAACATTTTGAGTTCCACAACAATCCTGTTTTAATGTGTTATGTATATACATAGGCGATTCATTGTTCTTCAAATAGGCTAGTAGTTGTCCTTTTATGAAGGAAATATGATTTTCTATCCATCGGAATAAAAAATTTTTTCCACTGTTTGGACATGAGGCTATAGGCTTATGTTTTTTATTTTCCCCAAAACACACTTTTCATCATAAATATCTCAAAACGTAGTATTTTTCACTTATTTCAACGCAGTTATGAGGGAAATATGATTTTCTATCCATCGGAATCAAAAAATCACATTTTTATTTTGTTGACCATTTTGCCACAAAACACACTTTTCATCATAAATATCTCAAAACGTATTATTTTTCACTTATTTCAACGCAGCTATGAAGGAAATATGATTTTCTATCCATCGGAATCAAAAAATCGCATTTTTATTTTTTTGACCATTTTGCCACAAAACACACTTTTCATCATAAATATCTCAAAACGTATTATTTTTCACTTATTTCAACGCAGTTATGAAGGAAATATGATTTTCTATCCATCGGAATCAAAAAATCGCATTTTTATCATTTTGACCATTTTGACCATTTTTCCACTGTTTGGACATAATAAATGTCTCAAAATGCATTATTTTAATTTTATTTTACCACAGGGATGAAGGTAATATGATTTTCTATCCATTGGAATGAAAAAATCGCATTTTTATTTTGTTGACCATTTTGGCACTTTTTGGACATAAGACTATAGTCATGTCTTTTTCTGATTGTCCAATAACACACATTTTTCACCATAAATGTCTCAAAATGCATTATTGTTTTCTTATTTTACAACAGGGATGAAGTTAATATGATTTTCTATCCATTGGAATCAAAAAATCGCATTTTTATTTTGTTGACCATTTTTGCCACTGTTTGGACATAAGACTATTGTCATGTCTTTTTCTGATTGTCCAATAAAACACATTTTTCACCATAAATGTCTCAAAATGCATTATTTTTTTCTTATTTTATTTCACCACAGGATGAAGTAATATATATGTTTCTATGCCATTGTCAAAAAATCATTTTTATTTTTGTGACCATGACCATTTGCACTTTTGGACATAAGTCTATCGTCATGTCTTTTTCTGATTGTCCAATAAAACACATTTTTCACCATAAATGTCTCAAAATGCATTATTTTTTCTTATTTTACCACAGATGAAGTTAATATGATTTTCTATCCATTGGAATCAAAAAATCACATTTTTATTTTGTTGACCATTTTGGCACTTTTTGGACATAAGACTATCTATCGTCTTATGTCTTTTTCTGATTGTCCAATAACACACATTTTTCACCATAAATGTCTCAAAATGCATTATTTTTATTGTACCACAGTGATGAAGTTAATATGATTTTCTATCCATTGGAATCAAAAAATCGCATTTTTATTTTGTTGACCATTTTGGCACTTTTTGGACATAAGACTATCTATCGTCTTATGTCTTTTTCTGATTGTCCAATAACACACATTTTTCACCATAAATGTCAAAATGCATTATTTTTTTACCACAGGGATGAAGTTAATATGATTTTCTATCCATTGGAATCAAAAAATCACATTTTTATTTTGTTGACCATTTTGCCACTTTTTGGACATAAGTCTATCGTCATGTCTTTTTCTGATTGTCCAATAAAACACATTTTTCACCATAAATGTCTCAAAATGCATTATTGTTTTCTTATTTTACCACAGGGATGAAGTTAATATGATTTTCTATCCATTGGAATCAAAAAATCACATTTTTATTTTGTTGACCATTTTGCCACTTTTTGGACATAAGACTATAGTCATGTCTTTTTCTGATTGTCCAATAAAACACATTTTTCACCATAAATGTCTCAAAATGCATTATTATTTTACCACAGGGATGAAGTTAATATGATTTTCTATCCATAGGAATGAAAAAATCGCATTTTTATTTTGTTGACCATTTTGGCACTTTTTGGACATAAGACTATAGTCATGTCTTTTTCTGATTGTCCAATAAAACACATTTTTCACCATAAATGTCAAAATGCATTATTTTTTTACCACAGGGATGAAGTTAATATGATTTTCTATCCATTGGAATCAAAAAATCACATTTTTATTTTGTTGACCATTTTTGCCACTGTTTGGACATAAGACTATAGTCATGTCTTTTTCTGATTGTCCAATAAAACACATTTTTCACCATAAATGTCTCAAAATGCATTATTTTTATTTTACCACAGGGATGAAGTTAATATGATTTTCTATCCATTGGAATCAAAAAATCACATTTTTATTTTGTTGACCATTTTGGCACTTTTTGGACATAAGACTATAGTTATGTCTTTTTCTGATTGTCCAATAAAACACATTTTTCACCATAAATGTCTCAAAATGCATTATTTTTATTTTACCACAGGGATGAAGTTAATATGATTTTCTATCCATTGGAATAAAAAAATCGCATTTTTATTTTGTTGACCATTTTGGCACTTTTTGGACATAAGTCTATCGTCATGTCTTTTTCTGATTGTCCAATAAAACACATTTTTCACCATAAATGTCTCAAAATGCATTATTTTTTTCTTATTTTACCACAGGGATGAAGTTAATATGATTTTCTATCCATTGGAATCAAAAAATCACATTTTTATTTTGTTGACCATTTTGGCACTTTTTGGACATAAGTCTATCGTCATGTCTTTTTCTGATTGTCCAATAAAACACATTTTTCACCATAAATGTCTCAAAATGCATTATTGTTTTCTTATTTTACCACAGGGATGAAGTTAATATGATTTTCTATCCATTGGAATCAAAAAATCACATTTTTATTTTGTTGACCATTTTGGCACTTTTTGGACATAAGACTATCTATCGTCTTATGTCTTTTTCTGATTGTCCAATAACACACATTTTTCACCATAAATGTCTCAAAATGCATTATTCTTTTCTTATTTTACCACAGGGATGAAGTTAATATGATTTTCTATCCATTGGAATCAAAAAATCGCATTTTTATTTTGTTGACCATTTTGGCACTTTTTGGACATAAGACTATCTATCGTCTTATGTCTTTTTCTGATTGTCCAATAACACACATTTTTCACCATAAATGTCAAAATGCATTATTTTTTACCACAGGGATGAAGTTAATATGATTTTCTATCCATTGGAATCAAAAAATCACATTTTTATTTTGTTGACCATTTTGCCACTTTTTTGGACATAAGTCTATCGTCATGTCTTTTTCTGATTGTCCAATAACACACATTTTTCACCATAAATGTCTCAAAATGCATTATTTTTTTCTTATTTTACCACAGGGATGAAGTTAATATGATTTTCTATCCATTGGAATCAAAAAATCACATTTTTATTTTGTTGACCATTTTTGCCACTTTTTGGACATAAGACTATAGTCATGTCTTTTTCTGATTGTCCAAAAACACATTTTTCACCATAAATGTCTCAAAATGCATTATTATTTTACCACAGGATGAAGTTATTATTTTCTATCCATCGGAATCAAAAAATCGCATTTTTATTTTGTTGACCATTTTGGCACTTTTTGGACATAAGACTATAGTCATGTCTTTTTCTGATTGTCCAATAAAACACATTTTTCACCATAAATGTCAAAATGAAGAATTTTTTTTACCACAGGGATGAATTTAATATGATTTTCTATCCATTGGAATCAAAAAATCACATTTTTATTTTGTTGACCATTTTTGCCACTGTTTGGACATAAGACTATAGTCATGTCTTTTTCTGATTGTCCAATAAAACACATTTTTCACCATAAATGTCTCAAAATGCATTATTTTTATTTTACCACAGGGATGAAGTTAATATGATTTTCTATCCATTGGAATCAAAAAATCACATTTTTATTTTGTTGACCATTTTGGCACTTTTTGGACATAAGACTATAGTTATGTCTTTTTCTGATTGTCCAATAAAACACATTTTTCACCATAAATGTCTCAAAATGCATTATTTTTATTTTACCACAGGGATGAAGTTAATATGATTTTCTATCCATTGGAATAAAAAAATCGCATTTTTATTTTGTTGACCATTTTGCCACTTTTTGGACATAAGACTATAGTCTTATGTCTTTTTCTGATTGTCCAATAAAACACATTTTTCACCATAAATGTCTCAAAATGCATTGTTTTTTTCTTATTTTACCACAGGGATGAAGTTAATATGATTTTCTATCCATTGGAATCAAAAAATCACATTTTTATTTTGTTGACCATTTTGCCACTTTTTGGACATAAGTCTATCGTCATGTCTTTTTCTGATTGTCCAATAAAACACATTTTTCACCATAAATGTCTCAAAATGCATTATTGTTTTCTTATTTTACCACAGGGATGAAGTTAATATGATTTTCTATCCATTGGAATCAAAAAATCACATTTTTATTTTGTTGACCATTTTGCCACTTTTTGGACATAAGACTATAGTCATGTCTTTTTCTGATTGTCCAATAAAACACATTTTTCACCATAAATGTCTCAAAATGCATTATTATTTTACCACAGGGATGAAGTTAATATGATTTTCTATCCATAGGAATGAAAAAATCGCATTTTTATTTTGTTGACCATTTTGGCACTTTTTGGACATAAGACTATTGTCATGTCTTTTTCTGATTGTCCAATAAAACAAATTTTTCACCATAAATGTCTCAAAATGCATTATTGTTTTCTTATTTTACCACAGGGATGAAGTTAATATGATTTTCTATCCATAGGAATGAAAAAATCGCATTTTTATTTTGTTGACCATTTTGGCACTTTTTGGACATAAGACTATTGTCATGTCTTTTTCTGATTGTCCAATAAAACACATTTTTCACCATAAATGTCTCAAAATGCATTATTGTTTTCTTATTTTACCACAGGGATGAAGTTAATATGATTTTCTATCCATTGGAATCAAAGAATCTCATTTTTATTTTGTTGACCATTTTGGCACTTTTTGGACATAAGACTATCTATCGTCTTATGTCTTTTTCTGATTGTCCAATAACACACATTTTTCACCATAAATGTCTCAAAATGCATTATTTTTATTGTACCACAGTGATGAAGTTAATATGATTTTCTATCCATCGGAATCAAAAAATCGCATTTTTATTTTTTTGACCATTTTGCCACAAAACACACTTTTCATCATAAATATCTCAAAACGTATTATTTTTCATTTATTTCAACGCAGTCATGAAGGAAATATGATTTTCTATCCATCGGAATCAAAAAATCGCATTTTTATTTTTTTGACCATTTTGCCACAAAACACACTTTTCATCATAAATATCTCAAAACGTATTATTTGTCACTTATTTCAATGCAGCTATGAATGAAATATGATTTTCTATCCATCGGAATCAAAAAATCGCATTTTTATCATTTTGACCATTTTTCCACTGTTTGGACATAAGGCGAAAATAGGCTTATGTTTTTTATTTTCCCCAAAACACACTTTTCATCATAAATATCTCAAAACGTATTATTTTTCACTTATTTCAACGCAGTTATGAAGGAAATATGATTTTCTATCCATCGGAATCAAAAAATCGCATTTTTATCATTTTGACCATTTTGACCATTTTTCCACTGTTTGGACATAATAAATGTCTCAAAATGCATTATTTTAATTTTATTTTACCACAGGGATGAAGTTAATATGATTTTCTATCCATAGGAATGAAAAAATCGCATTTTTATTTTGTTGACCATTTTGGCACTTTTTGGACATAAGACTATTGTCATGTCTTTTTCTGATTGTCCAATAAAACACATTTTTCACCATAAATGTCTCAAAATGCATTATTGTTTTCTTATTTTACCACAGGGATGAAGTTAATATGATTTTCTATCCATTGGAATCAAAGAATCTCATTTTTATTTTGTTGACCATTTTGGCACTTTTTGGACATAAGACTATCTATCGTCTTATGTCTTTTTCTGATTGTCCAATAAAATAAATTTTTCACCATAAATGTCTCAAAATTCATTATTTTAATTTTATTTTACTACAGCGATGAAGTTAATATGATTTTCTATCCATCAGAATCAAAAAATCGCATTTTTATTTTATTGACCATTTTGCCACAAAACACACTTTTCATCATAAATATCTCAAAACGTATTATTTTTCATTTATTTCAACGCAGTCATGAAGGAAATATGATTTTCTATCCATCGGAATCAAAAAATCGCATTTTTATTTTTTTGACCATTTTGCCACAAAACACACTTTTCATCATAAATATCTCAAAACGTATTATTTGTCACTTATTTCAATGCAGCTATGAATGAAATATGATTTTCTATCCATCGGAATCAAAAAATCGCATTTTTATCATTTTGACCATTTTTCCACTGTTTGGACATAAGGCGAAAATAGGCTTATGTTTTTTATTTTCCCCAAAACACACTTTTCATCATAAATATCTCAAAACGTATTATTTTTCACTTATTTCAACGCAGTTATGAAGGAAATATGATTTTCTATCCATCGGAATCAAAAAATCGCATTTTTATCATTTTGACCATTTTTCCACTGTTTGGACATAAGGCTATAATAGGATTATGTTTTTTATTTCCCCCAAAACACACTTTTCATCATAAATATTCAAAACGTATTATTTTTCACTTATTTCAACGCAGTTATGAAGGAAATATGATTTTCTATCCATCGGAATCAAAAAATCGCATTTTTATCATTTTGACCATTTTTCCACTGTTTGGACATAAGGCTATAGGCTTATGTTTTTTATTTCCCCCAAAACACACTTTTAATCATAAATATCTCAAAACGTATTATTTTTCACTTATTTCAACGCAGCTATGAATGAAATATGATTTTCTATCCATCGGAATAAAAAAATCACATTTTTATGATTTTGACCATTTTCCCCCAAAACACACTTTTCATCATAAATATCTCAAAACGTATTATTTTTCACTTATTTCAACGCAGCTATGAAGGAAATATGATTTTCTATCCATGGGAATCAAAAAATCGCATTTTTATATTTTTGACCATTTTGCCACAAAACACACTTTTCATCATAAATATCTCAAAACGTATTATTTTTCACTTATTTCAACGCAGTTATGAAGGAAATATGATTTTCTATCCATCGGAATCAAAAAATCGCATTTTTATCATTTTGACCATTTTCCCACTGTTTGGTATAGGCTTATGTTTTTTATTTTCCCCAAAACACACTTCATCATAAATATCTCAAAACGTATTATTTTTCACTTATTTCAACGCAGTTATGAAGGAAATATGATTTTCTATCCAGGGCCGGCTCTGACCAATTGGCTGCCCTAGGCAGGATTTTATCTGGCGCCCCCTTGCATCACAGCTGATTCACTACCAATAACATGCACTCACACTTTTGTTTTCATTTTTCTTTTACTGAAAATAACCCACAAAATCAAACAGTTAACATCAAAACAGTGAACAAGTGACATTATTATTATAGATATTTACAATATATTATCTTTAATATATATATATTAAAGAAACCAGTAGCCTACTGCCATAAATAAAGTAAGGTAAAATATAGAAGAAGAGTGTATTACCATTGGGTGTTAGTCTATTAGTATTTTTTTTTTTACAAGAATAAAGATGAAAAACTTAAAAAGATGCATGTCTGCTATACTGTACATAAGATGGGCATGCATACTAATGGCAATTTAATTAAACATTATTGTCATTACAATGAAATGTAGATTTACATTTACAGTCCAAAAAAAGCAGTAAACTGCAGTGTAATACTAATATAGCATAATGGAAAAGCTTATTTGGCATTAACATTAATGATATGCACTTTAAAACACTGATGTAACTAACTATATAAACTAACTTTAGAGATTATGAACTGTAACACAACAAACCAAATGCTTACTACAACAATTAATTATAAAGGAGATGAAAAGGAATAGCATTTTGATTACAGGGTAACCAGATGTCAATAAAAATGTAGCCTACAGTATGACACAGGACTAACACCTGCTGAATAGACCAAATTTCCCTGATGATGACTGGTACTACGTTCTCTTATTTTTATTAGTTGTTATGTAGCCTACTTTTATTTTATGTAGGCTACTGTTATACACGCATAGTCTATGTATTTTTCAAGATGATGCGACCATTCTCTTGCCGCTGTCCAGCTAGCTAGCAAGAAGGTGCAGAGTGACTGAGAGAGCTGATGTGTGTGTGTGTGAGTTAGAGGGTGGATACCCGACCCGAACCCGACGGGACCCGACGGGTCGGGCCGGGCTCGGACTAAACTTTTAAAATGATGTTCGGGCTCGGGTCGGGCTCGGTCACGGCGGCCGAACAACTAGCGAACATTTTACTTTTGAACTACTAATTAGGATGGGTTAGCCTACTTCACATGGTGCTTCAAGTTGTTTTTGGTGAAAATATAGTGTGAAATAAATAAAAATGATACCGAATATTGTGTGTGTCACTACACACGCAGTGAAAACAGAGATAAATTATCATGCCACGTTATCAGTACTGTCATTCATGCTAGGCTCATTCGTAACTTCAGGCAGAGAAAACACATTTTCTCCAGCTAAATCATTACGGAAAATAAAAGACACGGCTTTAATCGGCAACTGAGAACAAAAAAGCTACTTTCACAAGTCCAGAAACAACCTCCAAATGCAATTAAACAATGTGCAAAGGAACGTTCACAATGGCCAGCAGAGGCGGGTAGAGTACCAAAAAACTGTATTCAAGTAAAAGTATGATTACCAACAGAAAAATAGTTAAACGTACACGTGTCTCTCCAATAGAGGTGCAGGTTGCAGCAAGAGTACGTCCAAAAAAAGAGAAGTGGCACACTGAGCTTTGTCCAATAATTGATGGTTCAGTGTAAACCGCACACTCAACACAAGAACAACCTTATTATAAATATATTATTTTATTTTTTGACGGTCATTTAGGTGCCCAGTGTCCACTAAACAGGGAAGCTGTAACCATGGTAACAACAACTGCGTGACAGGGAAACACTATGTCAGCGCTTCAGTGCCTTACATTAACTGCGTCGGGCTCAGGTCGGGTTCGGACATAAAAAGCAGAATTCCTGTCGGGTTCGGGTCGGGCTCGGTTACTACTATCTCGGGCTCGGTTGGGTTCGGACAGAAATATGCGGCCCGATCCGCACTCTAGTGTGAGTGACTAGTGACTAGCTAATGTAACGCTCGGCTCGGCTACAGTAATATTAGCTAGCTAACTTAAGTTATCTGGCACTATCCTCTTCAACCCAAGCGCCCCCGGTACCGGGGCAGGATGCGCCTAAAGTCAGAGAGCACTAGACAATTCATTTAATCACATTAACGCTACTGTACCTCTGCCCTTTTCACGTTGTTCCTCCTCTTCTTTCCTTCTTTTCCTTCCCTGAGCACCGGACAGCTTTGGTCTTTTCGACATGTTGATAGCATATAATGCGAGGGTCACGTCAGATAGCCACACTTTACCATTGCCCAGAGAGGGAGCGCAGGTAAAGTCTAATTGCCTGGCTGGAGGGGGGCGGGGTGACATGAACTAAGAAATTATTATTATTTAATAGGCTATGCTATAGAGCTACACTGGTTGTTGTGGGGTTATTTAATATTTCGAAATAACAGTATTAACTAGTAGTATTAGTCAAAAATTATTACAATTATTATTATTTTTTAAAGCGAAACTTTTTTCTTTTTTTCCCTCCCATTTGTTGCGCCCCCTCTGGGTGGTGGCGCCCTTAGCATTTGCCTATACTGCCTATGCCAAAAACCGGCTCTGTTTCTATCCATCGGAATCAAAAAATCTCATTTTTATCATTTTGACCATTTTTCCACTGTTTGGACATAAGGCTTATATTTTTTATTTTCCCCAAAACACACTTTTCATCATAAATATCTCAAAACGTATTATTTTTCACTTATTTCAACGCAGTTATGAAGGAAATATGATTTTCTATCCATCGGAATCAAAAAATCGCATTTTTCCACTGTTTGGACATAAGGCTATAGGCTTATGTTTTTTATTTTCCCCAAAACACACTTTTCATCATAAATATCTCAAAACGTATTATTTTTCACTTATTTCAACGCAGTTATGAAGGAAATATGATTTTCTATCCATCGGAATCAAAAAATCACATTTTTATTTTGTTGACCGTTTTGCCACTTTTTGGACATAAGACTATAGTCATGTCTTTTTTTGATTGTCCAATAAAACACATTTTTCACCATAAATGTCTCAAAATGCATTATTTTTTTCTTATTTTACCACAGGGATGAAGTTAATATGATTTTCTATCCATTGGAATCAAAAAATCACATTTTTATTTTGTTGACCATTTTGCCACTTTTTGGACATAAGACTATAGTCATGTCTTTTTCTGATTGTCCAATAAAACACATTTTTCACCATAAATGTCTCAAAATGCATGATTATTTTCATATTTTACCACAGGGATGAAGTTAATATGATTTTCTATCCATTGGAATCAAAAAATCGCATTTTTATTTTGTTGACCATTTTGGCACTTTTTGGACATAAGACTATAGTCATGTCTTTTTCTGATTGTCCAATAAAACAAATTTTTCACCATAAATTTCTCAAAATGCACAGGGATGAAGTTAATATGATTTTCTATCCATTGGAATCAAAAAATCAAATTTTTATTTTGTTGACCATTTTGCCACTTTTTGGACATAAGACTATCATCTTATGTCTTTTTCTGATTGTCCAATAACACACATTTTTCACCATAAATGTCTCAAAATGCATTATTTTTATTTTACCACAGGGATGAAGTTAATATGATTTTCTATCCATTGGAATCTAAAAATCGCATTTTTATTTTGTTGACCATTTTGCCACTTTTTGGACATAAGACTATATAGTCTTATGTCTTTTTCTGATTGTCCAATAACACACATGTTTCACCATAAATGTCTCAAAATGCATTATTTTTTTCTTATTTTACCACAGGGATGAAGTTAATATGATTTCCTATCCATTGGAATCAAAAAATCGCATTTTTATTTTGTTGACCATTTTGCAAATTTTTGGACATAAGACTATATATATAGTCTTATGTCTTTCTGATTGTCCAATAAAACACATTTTTCACCATAAATGTCTCAAAATGCATTATTTTTATTTTACCACAGTGATGAAGTTAATATGATTTCCTATCCATTGGAATCAAAAAATCGCATTTTTATTTTGTTGACCATTTTGCCACTTTTTGGACATAAGACTATAGTCATGTCTTTTTCTGATTGTCCAATAAAACACATTTTTCACCATAAATGTCTCAAAATGCATTATTGTTTTCTTATTTTAGCACAGGGATGAAGTTAATATGATTTTCTATCCATTGGAATAAAAAAATCACATTTTTATTTTGTTGACCATTTTGGCACTTTTTGGACATAAGACTATAGTCATGTCTTTTTCTGATTGTCCAATAAAACAAATTTTTCACCATAAATTTCTCAAAATGCACAGGGATGAAGTTAATATGATTTTCTATCCATTGGAATCAAAAAATCAAATTTTTATTTTGTTGACCATTTTGCCACTTTTTGGACATAAGACTATCTATCATCTTATGTATTTTTCTGATTGTCCAATAACACACATTTTTCACCATAAATGTCTCAAAATGCATTATTTTTATTTTACCACAGTGATGAAGTTAATATGATTTTCTATCCATTGGAATCTAAAAATCGCATTTTTATTTTGTTGACCATTTTGCCACTTTTTGGACATAAGACTATATAGTCTTATGTCTTTTTCTGATTGTCCAATAACACACATGTTTCACCATAAATGTCTCAAAATGCATTATTTTTTTCTTATTTTACCACAGGGATGAAGTTAATTTGATTTTCTATACATTGGAATCAAAAAATCGCATTTTTATTTTGTTGACCATTTTGGCAATTTTTGGACATAAGACTATATAGTCTTATGTCTTTTTCTGATTGTCCAATACCAAACATTTTTCACCATAAATGTCTCAAAATGCATTATTTTTATTTTACCACAGGCATGAAGTTAATATGATTTCCTATCCATTGGAATAAAAAAATCACATTTTTATTTTGTTGACCATTTTGGCACTTTTTGGACATAAGACTATAGTCATGTCTTTTTCTGATTGTCCAATAAAACAAATTTTTCACCATAAATTTCTCAAAATGCACAGGGATGAAGTTAATATGATTTTCTATCCATTGGAATCAAAAAATCAAATTTTTATTTTGTTGACCATTTTGCCACTTTTTGGACATAAGACTATCATCTTATGTCTTTTTCTGATTGTCCAATAACACACATTTTTCACCATAAATGTCTCAAAATGCATTATTTTTATTTTACCACAGTGATGAAGTTAATATGATTTTCTATCCATTGGAATCTAAAAATCGCATTTTTATTTTGTTGACCATTTTGCCACTTTTTGGACATAAGACTATATAGTCTTATGTCTTTTTCTGATTGTCCAATAACACACATGTTTCACCATAAATGTCTCAAAATGCATTATTTTTTTCTTATTTTACCACAGGGATGAAGTTAATATGATTTCCTATCCATCGGAATCAAAAAATCGCATTTTTATTTTGTTGACCATTTTGCCACTTTTTGGACATAAGACTATGTAGTCTTATGTCTCTTTCTGATTGTCCAATAACAAACATTTTTCACCATAAATGTCTCAAAATGCATTATTTTTATTTTACCACAGGCATGAAGTTAATATGATTTCCTATCCATTGGAATAAAAAAATCACATTTTTATTTTGTTGACCATTTTGCAAATTTTTGGACATAAGACTATATATATAGTCTTATGTCTTTCTGATTGTCCAATAAAACACATTTTTCACCATAAATGTCTCAAAATGCATTATTTTTATTTTACCACAGTGATGAAGTTAATATGATTTCCTATCCATTGGAATCAAAAAATCGCATTTTTATTTTGTTGACCATTTTGCCACTTTTTGGACATAAGACTATAGTCATGTCTTTTTCTGATTGTCCAATAAAACACATTTTTCACCATAAATGTCTCAAAATGCATTATTGTTTTCTTATTTTAGCACAGGGATGAAGTTAATATGATTTTCTATCCATTGGAATAAAAAAATCGCATTTTTATTTTGTTGACCATTTTGGCACTTTTTGGACATAAGACTATAGTCATGTCTTTTTCTGATTGTCCAATAAAACACATTTTTCACCATAAATGTCTCAAAATGCATTATTATTTTACCACAGGGATGAAGTTAATATGATTTCCTATCCATCGGAATCTAAAAATCGCATTTTTATTTTGTTGACCATTTTGCCACTTTTTGGACATAAGACTATGTAGTCTTATGTCTTTTTCTGATTGTCCAATAACACACATTTTTCACCATAAATGTCTCAAAATGCATTATTTTTATTTTACCACAGGGATGAAGTTCATGATTTCCTATCCATTGGAATAAAAAAATCACATTTTTATTTTGTTGACCATTTTGGCACTTTTTGGACATAAGACTATAGTCATGTCTTTTTCTGATTGTCCAATAAAACACATTTTTCACCATAAATTTCTCAAAATGCACAGGGATGAAGTTAATATGATTTTCTATCCATTGGAATCAAAAAATCACATTTTTATTTTGTTGACCATTTTGCCACCTTTTGGACATAAGACAATCTATCATCTTATGACTTTTTCTGATTGTCCAATAACACACATTTTTCACCATAAATGTCTCAAAATGCATTATTATTTTACCACAGGGATGAAGTTAATATGATTTTCTATCCATTGGAATCAAAAAATCACATTTTTATTTTGTTGACCATTTTGGCACTTTTTGGACATAAGACTATAGTATTATGTCTTTTTCTGATTGTCCAATAACACACATTTTTCACCATAAATGTCTCAAAATGCATTATTTTTATTTTACCACAGGCATGAAGTTAATATGATTTCCTATCCATTGGAATCAAAAAATCGCATTTTTATTTTGTTGACCATTTTGCCACTTTTTGGACATAAGACTATATAGTCTTATGTCTTTTTCTGATTGTCCAATAACAAACATTTTTCACCATAAATGTCTCAAAATGCATTATTTTTATTTTACCACAGGCATGAAGTTAATATGATTTCCTATCCATTGGAATAAAAAAATCGCATTTTTATTTTGTTGACCATTTTGCCACTTTTTGGACATAAGACTATATAGTCTTATGTCTTTTTCTGATTGTCCAATAACAAACATTTTTCACCATAAATGTCTCAAAATGCATTATTTTTATTTTACCACAGGCATGAAGTTAATATGATTTCCTATCCATTGGAATAAAAAAATCGCATTTTTATTTTGTTGACCATTTTGGCACTTTTTAGACATAAGACAAAAGTCTTATGTCTTTTTCTGATTGTCCAATAACAAACATTTTTCACCATAAATTTCTCAAAATGCATTATTTTTATTTTACCACAGGGATGAGGTTCATGATTTCCTATCCATTGGAATAAAAAAATCACATTTTTATTTTGTTGACCATTTTGGCACTTTTTGGACACAAGACTATAGTCATGTCTTTTTCTGATTGTCCAATAAAACACATTTTTCACCATAAATGTCTCAAAATGCATTATTGTTTTCTTATTTTACCACAGGGATGAAGTTAATATGATTTTCTATCCATTGGAATCAAAAAATCACATTTTTATTTTGTTGACCATTTTGCCACTTTTTGGACATAAGACTATCTATCATCTTATGTCTTTTTCTGATTGTCCAATAACACACATTTTTCACCATAAATGTCTCAAAATGCATTATTTTTATTGTACCACAGTGATGAAGTTAATATGATTTTCTATCCATTGGAATCAAAAAATCGCATTTTTATTTTGTTGACCATTTTGCCACAAAACACACTTTTCATCATAAATATCTCAAAACGTGTTATTTTTCACTTATTTCAACGCAGTTATGAAGGAAATATGATTTTCTATCCATCGGAATCAAAAAATCACATTTTTATGATTTTGACCATTTTGCCACAAAACACACTTTTCATCATAAATATCTCAAAACGTATTATTTTTCACTTATTTCAACGCAGCTATGAATGAAATATGATTTTCTATCCATCGGAATAAAAAAAATCACATTTTTATGATTTTGACCATTTTGCCACAAAACACACTTTTCATCATAAATATCTCAAAATGCATTATTTTTATTGTACCACAGTGATGAAGTTAATATGATTTTCTATCCATTGGAATCAAAAAATCGCATTTTTATTTTGTTGACCATTTTGCCACAAAACACACTTTTCATCATAAATATCTCAAAACGTGTTATTTTTCACTTATTTCAACGCAGTTATGAAGGAAATATGATTTTCTATCCATCGGAATCAAAAAATCACATTTTTATGATTTTGACCATTTTGCCACAAAACACACTTTTCATCATAAATATCTCAAAACGTATTATTTTTCACTTATTTCAACGCAGCTATGAATGAAATATGATTTTCTATCCATCGGAATAAAAAAAATCACATTTTTATGATTTTGACCATTTTGCCACAAAACACACTTTTCATCATAAATATCTCAAAACGTATTATTTTTCACTTATTTCAACGCAGTTATGAAGGAAATATGATTTTCTATCCATCGGAATCAAAAAATCGCATTTTTATCATTTTGACCATTTTTCCACTGTTTGGACATAAGGCTATAGGCTTATGTTTTTTATTTTCCCCAAAACACACTTTATCATCATAAATATCTCAAAACGTATTATTTTTCACTTATTTCAACGCAGCTATGAAGGAAATATGATTTTCTATCCATCGGAATCAAAAAATCGCATTTTTATTTTTTTGACCATTTTGCCACAAAACACACTTTTCATCATAAATATCTCAAAACGTATTATTTTTCACTTATTTCAACGCAGTCATGAAGGAAATATGATTTTCTATCCATCGGAATCAAAAAAATCGCATTTTTATCATTTTGACCATTTTTCCACTGTTTGGACATAAGGCTATAATAGGCTTATGTTTTTTATTTTCCCCAAAACACACTTTATCATCATAAATATCTCAAAACGTATTATTTTTCACTTATTTCAACGCAGCTATGAAGGAAATATGATTTTCTATCCATCGGAATGAAAAAAATCGCATTTTTATTTTTTTGACCATTTTGCCACAAAACACACTTTTCATCATAAATATCTCAAAACGTATTATTTTTCACTTATTTCAACGCAGTTATGAAGGAAATATGATTTTCTATCCATCGGAATCAAAAAATCGCATTTTTATCATTTTGACCATTTTTCCACTGTTTGGACTTAAGGCTTATATTTTTTATTTTCCCCAAAACACACTTTTCATCATAAATATCTCAAAACGTATTATTTTTCACTTATTTCAACGCAGTTATGAAGAAAATATGATTTTCTATCCATCGGAATCAAAAAATCGCATTTTTATCATTTTGACCATTTTTCCACTGTTTGGACATAAGGCTTATATTTTTTATTTTCCCCAAAACACACCTTTCAACATAAATATCTCAAAACGTATTATTTTTCACTTATTTCAACGCAGTTATGAAGGAAATATGATTTTCTATCCATCGGAATAAAAAAATCGCATTTTTCCACTGTTTGGACATTAGGCTATAGGCTTATGTTTTTTATTTCCCCCAAAACACACTTTTCATCATAAATATCTCAAAACGTATTATTTTTCACTTATTTCAACGCAGCTATGAATGAAATATGATTTTCTATCCATCGGAATCAAAAAATCACATTTTTATGAATTTGACCATTTTGCCACAAAACACACTATCATAAATATCTCAAAACATATTATTTTTCACTTATTTCAACGCAGTTATGAAGGAAATATGATTTTCTATCCATCGGAATCAAAAAATCACATTTTTATTTTGTTGACCGTTTTGCCACTTTTTGGACATAAGACTATAGTCATGTCTTTTTTTGATTGTCCAATAAAACACATTTTTCACCATAAATGTCTCAAAATGCATTATTTTTTTCTTATTTTACCACAGGGATGAAGTTAATATGATTTTCTATCCATTGGAATCAAAAAAATCACATTTTTATTTTGTTGACCATTTTGCCACTTTTTGGACATAAGACTATAGTCATGTCTTTTTCTGATTGTCCAATAAAACACATTTTTCACCATAAATGTCTCAAAATGCATGATTATTTTCATATTTTACCACAGGGATGAAGTTAATATGATTTTCTATCCATTGGAATCAAAAAATCGCATTTTTATTTTGTTGACAATTTTGGCACTTTTTGGACATAAGACTATAGTCATGTCTTTTTCTGATTGTCCAATAAAACACATTTTTCACCATAAATGTCTCAAAATGCATTATTATTTTACCACAGGGATGAAGTTAATATGATTTCCTATCCATCGGAATCTAAAAATCGCATTTTTATTTTGTTGACCATTTTGGCACTTTTTGGACATAAGACTATATAGTCTTATGTCTTTTTCTGATTGTCCAATAACACACATTTTTCACCATAAATGTCTCAAAATGCATTATTGTTTTCTTATTTTACCACAGGGATGAAGTTAATATGATTTTCTATACATTGGAATCAAAAAATCGCATTTTTATTTTGTTGACCATTTTGCCACTTTTTGGACATAAGACTATATAGTCTTATGTCTTTTTCTGATTGTCCAATAACAAACATTTTTCACCATAAATGTCTCAAAATGCATTATTTTTATTTTACCACAGGGATGAAGTTCATGATTTCCTATCCATTGGAATAAAAAAATCACATTTTTATTTTGTTGACCATTTTGGCACTTTTTGGACATAAGACTATAGTCATGTCTTTTTCTGATTGTCCAATAAAACACATTTTTCACCATAAATTTCTCAAAATGCACAGGGATGAAGTTAATATGATTTTCTATCCATTGGAATCAAAAAATCACATTTTTATTTTGTTGACCATTTTGCCACTTTTTGGACATAAGACTATATAGTCTTATGTCTTTTTCTGATTGTCCAATAAAACACATTTTTCACCATAAATGTCTCAAAATGCATTATTTTTATTTTACCACAGGGATGAAGTTAATATGATTTTCTATCCATTGGAATCAAAAAATCGCATTTTTATTTTGTTGACCATTTTGGCACTTTTTGGACATAAGACTATCTATCGTCTTATGTCTTTTTCTGATTGTCCAATAAAACAAATTTTTCACCGTAAATGTCTCAAAATGCATTATCTTTATTTTATTTTACCACAGGGATGAAGTTAATATGATTTTCTATCCATTGGAATAAAAAAATCGCATTTTTATTTTGTTGACCATTTTGCCACTTTTTGGACATAAGACAAAAGTCTTATGTCTTTTTCTGATTGTCCAATAAAAAACATTTTTCACCATAAATGTCTCAAAATGCATTATATTTTTCTTATTTTACCACAGGGATGAAGTTAATATGATTTCCTATCCATCGGAATAAAAAAATCACATTTTTATTTTGTTGACCATTTTGGCACTTTTTGGACATATATCTATAGTCATGTCTTTTTCTGATTGTCCAATAAAACACATTTTTCACCATAAATGTCTCAAAATGCATTATTTTTTTTCTTATTTTACCACAGGGATGAAGTTAATATGATTTTCTATCCATTGGAATCAAAAAAATCACATTTTTATTTTGTTGACCATTTTGCCACTTTTTGGACATAAGACTATAGTCATGTCTTTTTCTGATTGTCCAATAAAACACATTTTTCACCATAAATGTCTCAAAATGCATTATTTTTATTTCATTTTGCCACAGGGATGAAGTTAATATGATTTTCTATCCAGCAGAATCAAAAAATCGCATTTTTATTTTGTTGACCATTTTGGCACTTTTTGGACATAAGACTATCTATCGTCTTATGTCTTTTTCTGATTGTCCAATAACACACATTTTTCACCATAAATGTCTCAAAATGCATTATTTTTTTCTTATTTTACCACAGGGATGAAGTTAATATGATTTTCTATCCATTGGAATCAAAAAATCACATTTTTATTTTGTTGACCATTTTGGCACTTTTTTGGACATAAGACTATAGTCTTATGTCTTTTTCTGATTGTCCAATAACACACATTTTTCACCATAAATGTCTCAAAATGCATTATTGTTTTCTTATTTTACCACAGTGATGAAGTTAATATGATTTTCTATACATTGGAATCAAAAAATCGCATTTTTATTTTGTTGACCATTTTGCCACTTTTTGGACATAAGACTATATAGTCTTATGTCTTTTTCTGATTGTCCAATAACAAACATTTTTCACCATAAATGTCTCAAAATGCATTATTTTTTATTTTACCACAGGGATGAAGTTCATGATTTTCTATCCATTGGAATAAAAAAATCACATTTTTATTTTGTTGACCATTTTGCACTTTTTGGACATAAGACTATAGTCATATGTTTTCTCTGATTGTCCAAATAAAACACATTTTTCACCATAAATGTCTCAAAATGCATTATTTTTATCTTATTTTACCACAGGGATGACACGTCGCGAGCGGGGTTTCGGGGGGGGGGTTTGTGTGAGTTAATATGATTTTCTATCCATTGTGTATATCTAACAGAAAATCGCATTTTAGCTGCACTATTTTTGTTGACCATTTTGCCACTTTTTGGACATAAGCACCACATTATAGTCTTATGTCATTTTTCTGATTGTCAATAAAAACAGGACAACTCACATTTTTAGTTTCACCATAAGAATGTCTCAAATGCACTGCATTATTTATTCTTATTTTACCACAAAGACGGGATGAAGCTTAATATGATTTTCCTATCCAATGTGTAAGTAAAAATCAATTCCGCATTTTTATATTTGTGATGACTCTCATGATTTTGCCACTATTTGCACACAGTACAGACTATAGTTATGTCTTTTTCCTGACTTGTCCTAACTATAAACACATTTATTTCCCAAACGCATACTAATGTCTCAAAATTGCATTATTATTTTCTTATTTTACCACAGTGATAAGTTCAGATTTCCTATCCATTGGAGCGTCACTACAAAAGCGCATTTTTATTTTTGTGATCATTTTGGGGAACATTTTTGGACTATAGTCTCATAGATGTCTTTTTCTGAGAATGTCCAATAAAAAACACTAGTTGTTTCAACCATAAATGTCTCAAAAATCATATATTGTTTTGCTATGTTAGCACAGTGATGAAGTTTCTAATGATGTGATTTTTCTGATCCATTGGAATCAAAAACATCTGCATTTTTATATTTTGTTTGACCATGTTTGTATGGCACTTTTTGGAACGCAGACAAGGACTATAGTCCCATGTCACTTATTCTGATGTGTCACCAGCTAACACACATTTGTTCACCAAAGAAGTCCTACAAAATGCATTATTATTTTACCACAGGGAGGAAGTTAATATGAGATTCCTACCTATCGGATAATCTAAAAAATCGCAGATTTTTTATTTTGTTGACCATTTGAGCCCACATTTTGGACATAAGACTATATATAGATCTCTATGTTCCATGTTTTCAGATGATGTACCAATAGACAAACACATTTTATCACCAAACTGTCTCAAAATGCATTATTATATTATCATTATTATACCGACAAGGTATTATGAATTTAATATGATTTCCTATCATCGAATCTAAAATATCGCATTTTTCTATTTATTGCGTTGACCATTTTGGCACATATTTATGGATGCACAAGGAGCAGAATATAAGTCATCGAGTCTTCGTTCCTGATTGTCCAATAACAAACTTTTTTCCACCATAAATTCTCAAAATGCAATTTTTTTCTATTTCAACCAACAAGGCATGACGTTAATATGGATTTTCCTATCCATTGGAATCAAAAAAATCGCATTTGTGTTGATTTCTTGTTTGAACCATTGTGCACACTTATTTTTGAACATACGATCGCGATATAAGTGCTTGCATGTGTCTTATTTCTCTGATATGTCCAATAAACAAACAGTTTTTCACATAAATGCTCAAAAAAAATTTCATTACGATTTTTTTATTTTACTACGACAGGCATGAAGATAATAAGATTATCCTATCCCATGGAATAAAAAAATCGCATTTTTATTTTGGATTGGACTCTCTGCATGTTTGGCCACTTTTTGGACATAGACTATGATAGTCATGTCTTTTTTCTGATTGATTCCAAACTCTCCAAACATTTTCCACCATAAATGGAGTCACAACATGCATTATTGTGTTATTTTAACACAGGCATGAAGTTAATATGAATTCACTAACCATTTAGGAATTCAAAAAAACGCATTATGTTTAATTTTTGTTGGACCAAGATGTTGCGCCACGATTTGGACTACTAGGGAACTATATATTCCTTATTCTTTTTTCTGATTGTCCAATAAGCGAAAACATTTACTCACCATAAAGATCTCAAAATCATTATTATTATTTATTTTTATCCACAAGGCATGAATTTTTATATGATTTCCTATTACATGAAAAAAAAAACATCGCATCTTTTATTTTTTAGAGTTGACCATCTTTAGGCACACTTTTCATAGACATAAGACAAAAGTCCTCTTATGTCCTTTTCTGATTGACCAATAATTACAAACCATTTTTTTTTCACCATTAATAATTCTCAAATGCATTATTTTTATTTTCATAACCACAGGGATGCGGAAGAGTCAATGAATTTCCCTATCCATGGAATAAAATAATCACCTTTTTTATTTTGTGTTTGCCCATATTTGAGCACTTTTGGACACAAGACTAATAGCCATTGCTTCTTCTCTGATTGTCCATATAACACATTTTTCTTCACCACATCTTGCGAAGGATTTGCATCATCACATGGGGGCCATTGAGATTATGTGTTTTCTTATTTAGTCTCACCACAAGGGATGAAAGTTTTGCGATAATGATATTATCTATCTAGTGAATCAAAAATCGACATTTTTTATTGGATTGTGACCCTTTTGACCACATTTTTGTGACATAGAGTAATATCGGACGACGTCTTAATTCTTTTTCGATTGAGGATCGCCTAACATAACACACGCATTTTTCACCATAAATTACTCAACATGCATTATTTTTTATATACTGGCAACGAGTGAATGGAAGTTAATATGAATTTCCTAGTCCATTGGAAGTCAAACTCATCCGATCATTTTTGTAATTTGTATGACCATTTTGCCGACAAAACACACATTAGCGATCATGCTCAATACTACACAAAACGTGTATTTTTTCCTTATTTCAACCAGTTATTGAAGGAAATATGATTTTCTATTCTTCTTATCCATCGATATCAAAAATCAACATTTTTATGATCTTCTGACCATTTATTGCCACCATAAACACACTTTTCATCATAAATATCTCAAAACGTAATTAACATTTATTTCACTTAATTTCAAACAGACTATGAATGGAGCATATGACATTTTACTCTAATCCATCTGAATAAAACTAAAGATCCGCGCTTTTTATGATTATGACCACTTTTTGGTCCACAAAAATCACAC
>JAKUDI010000479.1:0-10555 GCA_022702515.1 Ilyophis sp. 1 JC-2022
GACAAGAGAAGCTAAGAGATCTGAGTAACTATAGTGCTCTTATTATTCCACAGGACAAGAGAAGCTAAGAGATCTGAGTAACTATAGTGCTCTTATTATTCCACAGGACAAGAGAAACTAACAGATCTGAGTAACTATAGTGCTCTTATTATTCTACAGGACTAGAGAAGCTAAGAGATCTGAGTAACTATAGTGCTCTTATTATTCCACAGGACAAGAGAAGCTAAGAGATCTGAGTAACTATAGTGCTCTTATTATTCCACAGGACTAGAGAAGCTAAGAGATCTGAGTAACTATAGTGCTCTTATTATTCCACAGGACTAGAGAAGGTAAAAGATCTGAGGATTGTGCTGGTGGGGAAGAGTGGAGAAGGAAAGAGTGCAGTAGGAAACACCATCCTGGGGGGAGAGAAGTTTAAATCTGAGCTCTCCTCTTCCTCTGTGACGTCACAATGTGAGAAGGCGAGAGGGGAAGTGGATGGGAGAGAGGTGGCTGTGATTGACACTCCAGGCGTGTTTGAAACACACTTCAGTCGTGCTGACATCATACAGGAGATTAAAATGTGCATGTCTCTGTCCTCTCCGGGACCCCATGTGTTCCTGGTGGTGATCCAGCTGGGCAGATTTACAGAGGAGCAGCAGAACACATTGAAGATCATTCAGGAGACCTTTGGTGTTGAATCAGCCAAATACAGCATGATGCTGTTCACTCATGGAGACCGACTGAAGAAAATAACTATTGAACAAATGATTAGTGACGATGAAGAACTCACAAAGTTCACTACCCAGTGCCATGGTGGATATCATGTCTTTGAGAATGAAGACAAGCAGAATCACTCTCAGGTCTCAGAGCTGCTGAAGAAGATTGATAAGATGGTGACAATCAATGGAGGAGGCTTTTACACCAATGAGATGTACAAGACGGCTGAACAAGCGATTGAAGAGGAGAAGAGGAGGATTCTGAAAGAAACTGAAAAGGCCAGACTCGAGGAAGAGGAGGAGCTGAAAAAACGACATGAGGGAGAAGCCCTAAAGGAAGCTCTAGAGGAGCTACGAAAAGAAGCGGAGAGTAAAGCTAGAGAAAAGGCAGAGAGAGATAATGCATTTACAAAGAAAGTTATTATTGGCGGCGCAGTAGGTGCTGCAGTAGGAGGAGCAGGAACAGTATTAGCAGGAGCACAAATAGGAGCGTTAGTAGGAGCACCGCTGGGACCAGTTGGTGTGGGAGTAGGTGCACTAGTTGGAGCAGCAGCAGGAGCAGCAGCAGGAGCAGCAGGAGCAGCTGGAATACATGTGTCAGAAAAATGCACTATCCAATAAAGAACCTGGATTATTTCTATTGGTTGTTTCAAACCAGATAAATGATAATTTAAGGGCACATCAATGTGATTTATCCTACAAGTGCAGAATGTGGTAAGATTCAATAAAACAGTTTTTTTTTTTTAAACCAGTCATTCCCAAACTGGGGGCCCCTCTGTGTATGCTGGTTTTCACTACAACCACAATCACAATCCCAGAATTTTAAAAAGCTGTTCATTTTTCTTAATTAGGTGCTTTTTATGTTTAGAGGGATTATTTCCCCTCTTAAGCCACATTGTCATAAATAACTATGCATGCCATGAAGAATAAAAGTCCCATGTTCACTTTGTGCTTCTTGTGCTATATTGCAAACAATTATATAAAACTTACTTAGGTTGATGACCATGTGTGTTTAAGTAATTTGATAATGTTTTCCCCTTAAACTGATCAATAACACAATGCAGGTTTGGCTCGTTATCATTTGCTATGTCTTTGAAGGCATCATTATCTATCAAACTGGTTTGTATTAGTGGCCAGGTGTCTACATTTTCACCAGATAGGAGCCTATTGATTCACTTCAGTCTTCTATTTGACCAGTTAAAAAAAATTACCTTTTTGTATGTAATCTTTGCAATATGGCGCATTAAGTACAATGTGAACATGGGACTTTTATTCTTCATTTCCTGCATAGATATGTCTGACATAATGTGACTTATGAGGGTAATGTGGCTTTAGATTCCCTCTAAAAAATAAAATTAAGAAAAATTAACAGCTTGTTAAAATTCTGGGATTGCAATTGTGGTTGAAATGAAAACCAGCATACACAGGGGTACTCTAAGACCAGGTCTTAAACAGTTATGTTTAAAGATATGTATGCACTGCCTTGTACGCTTAAGCTTAAGATGATTAAACTAAACTGCTTCAGTAAATATCCAGCTGTTTTAATTCATTATAGGTAAAGGCTGTACTCTGTGTCCGTTGTGCTGGATAAAACCCTCAGGTAAATGTCTAAAATGTAAGAGTATGAGTATGCCTGTTTTCTGCCATAAGATTATGTTGAAAATACTCCTTTTGTGTCTCTTAGTTACAGTATTGTCTTGTAAATTTTGATAACAATAAATGTCCTTTGAATGTACAAAGAAATTGTGTTAACCATGCTGCCATTTCTATAAACTTAAGAAAATATAGTATTATAGTTCCAGTAAAATTGTATCAATCTAGTAAGCAGTAAAATACCTGTAAAATTACAATAAATGGCTGGCAACTTTTTTCTCAGTGTAAATCTGGAAATTAGCAACTGAAATCATGTCGAGTTCTCCAAATTGTAAAATCTGGAAACATCAACTAAAATCATGTTACAAACCAAATTGTAAAACTCCGCGCGGCTAGACCAATGAGGGAATAGCTCGGAGCGAAGGTTTAAGCGTGATGTATTCCGCTATTGCTGTGGGGAAAGGGAAGAGTTATGAAAGTTAATAAAGTAATATTAATATTCTTGCAACCGGGTTAGACTGCTCTTTATATTCACGGGATTAGCTAATAAGGGACCACAAATCAAAGGTACTCGTACCACGTTACCTTCCGCTTTAAGTCTGGTCTACCTTGACCCCAGTTTATCCAAAGAACAGCCTGTGTGTATTACAGTAAATCATCAGCCACCAACGCTGATTCTGTACTCGTTTATCTGACTCCATTTAATATTATAATTTAGTATGTACAATTTCCACTTGATTTGTTAAAGGACCCTTATACTTTAAAGACGTTCTCTGAACTGGATGCGCTTGTTCCACCGTGCATTACATGCTGCAGATATGTACACAACTCACAGCTGACTAGATATCTGCGGTTATCTCAGAGGTTGCGGAAGAAGCCACTTTGTGAGGTATAGACTATGGTTAAGACTCAGGGACCGATGAAGGAACATTGACGACCACCGTTCTCAACATGTATAACCGACAAGCGGAGGTGATCTACTTTAAGACATAGTTCTACGGGTGCAATACTCCGTGATACATTAAGCTTAAATAGTCAACCTCCCTAGACCAGCTGAGGGGGAAAATCAAGACTGAGGAAATTAATCAACCCATTACCGGTGAACAGAGTACGTCAATTTTCAGAGAAACCACACAAATCAAGTTTAACTAATTTATTACCAGGTAGGTTATTTACTTAAATCATCAATACATAGTTACAGATTAAACAGTCCAAATTCAAATACAGTACAGAGAAAAATACTGCGTCATACCTGGCAATTTGCTACACACAATGACCTGAAGTAGGATGTGCGGAAAGACTGGTTACAGTCTCCACGATGGGTTTGTTTCCTTTCCTTAAATGCTCAAACTCTGTGTTTGATCTGGCTGCAGACGGTCGTAAAACCATAAACTGGTCAGCACTTTTAGCCCCCCTTCTAGGGGATTTCACAGAATGGCAATTGCACAACGGCGGTGTTATGAAATATACATTCCATCCATGTTGCACATTTAGGACATGTAGACCATTGCACCACTCACACCGAGACCATCAAAATGATATCAAACATGAGTAGGTCTAAGTTTGTGTTGCCATGAAAATCTCCATCTCTATATAGTTTTTCAGATGTGAATGATATTAATGCCACAAAAGTCCCAGAATTCCTGTTGAGAATATTACATTTACACCCTAGTTGTCCCTGTTAATGTAGGTACGTTAACTTGATGTATTTACTAATGTAACACTCAAAAACTGAACAATACATGATTATCTCTCTGGAAAGAGTGTATAATGTATGTTCCAGTGCCCAGACTAGTTCCAGTGTATACTGTACAATGTAGCAAAAGTATCAATCACATCTGAATGTTTTTAAGCTTTTTGAGGACAAAAGCAATCTATACCATGTTGTGTTGTGTGTGAAAAATATGTTTAAGGACAGAGATTTAACCTGCCCTGATAACGCCATGTGGGGGCACTATGGCACTGTTTTGTGTGCTTGTCTTTAAGACAGTCCAAGCGTTTCTTCCAAAGTCATGACGTCTGGAGACATTCTTTGACCGTCATAAACTTCACGCCAGATGGTCCCAGCAGACTTTACGGCATTGAAGTTCTGGTTTATTACATCCTAGAGTCGTTACAGGCTTTCACCCCCGGTGTTGTGTGTCCAGGTGCCCTGGGATCTCAATTCCAGTCTTACAGTTACATTTCACAGATTTTATCTGAATGGTCAAACATTTCTCTTATCTTTCATTTGCAGAATAGTCTCAAATTCAGACACTCGTTAACACGTGTGAAACACGCACAGGGCACACGGACACAAACAAACATATAATGGCACAAACACACACACACGGTTCTCACCTCAAAGATGACACACTTGATGACTCTCCCGTATTTCTCGCACTCTTCTTTAGTTTCACCCTCAAGGTCTTCATCCACCTCCCCTCTGCCCACCATGTTCTACCACAAACCAACAAGCTTTGTGAATACAGTGTTAAAGCTCCCCTCTGCCCGCCATGTTCTACCACAAACCAACAAGCTTTATGAATACAGTGTTAAAGCTCCCCTCTGCCCACCATGTTCTACGACAAACCAACAAGCTTTATGAATACAGTGTTAAAGCTCCCCTCTGCCCACCATGTTCTACCACAAACCAACAAGCTTTATGAATACAGTGTTAAAGCTCCCCTCTGCCCACCATGTTCTACGAGAAACCAACAAGCTTTATGAATACAGTGTTAAAGCTCCCCTCTGCCCACCATGTTCTACCACAAACCAACAAGCTTTATGAATACAGTGTTAAAGCTCCCCTCTGCCCATCATGTTCTACCACAAACCAACAAGCTTTATGAATACAGTGTTAAAGCTCCCCTCTGCCTACCATGTTCTACCACAAACCAACAAGATTTATGAATACAGTGTTAAAGCTCCCCTCTGCCCACCATGTTCTACCACAAACCAACAAGCTTTATGAATACAGAGTTAAAGCTCCCCTCTGCCCACCATGTTCTACCACAAACCAACAAGCTTTATTAATACAGTGTTAAAGCTCCCCTCTGCCCACCATGTTCTACCACAAACCAACAAGCTTTGTGAATACAGTGTTAAAGCTCCCCTCTGCCCACCATGTTCTACCACAAACAAACAAGCTTTGTGAATACAGTGTTAAAGCTCCCCTCTGCCCACCATGTTCTACCACAAACCAACAAGCTTTATTAATACAGTGTTAAAGCTCCCCTCTGCCCACCATGTTCTACCACAAACCAACAAGCTTTGTGAATATGGTGTTAAAGCTCCCCTCTGCCCACCATGTTCTACCACAAACCAACAAGCTTTATGAATACAGTGTTAAAGCTCCCCTCTGCCCACCA
Organism: Ilyophis sp. 1 JC-2022; assembly: GCA_022702515.1. Taxonomy (NCBI): domain Eukaryota; kingdom Metazoa; phylum Chordata; class Actinopteri; order Anguilliformes; family Synaphobranchidae; genus Ilyophis; species Ilyophis sp. 1 JC-2022. The sequence goes on from JAKUDI010000479.1 coordinate 5,642, forward strand.
TGTTCTACCACAAACCAACACGCTTTGTGAATACAGTGTTAAAGCTCCCCTCTGCCCACCATGTTCTACCACAAACCAACAAGCTTTATGAATACAGTGTTAAAGCTCCCCTCTGCCCACCATGTTCTACGACAAACCAACAAGCTTTATGAATACAGTGTTAAAGCTCCCCTCTGCCCACCATGTTCTACCACAAACCAACAAGCTTTATTAATACAGTGTTAAAGCTCCCCTCTGCCCACCATGTTCTACCACAAACCAACAAGCTTTGTGAATACAGTGTTAAAGCTCCCCTCTGCCCACCATGTTCTACCACAAACAAACAAGCTTTGTGAATACAGTGTTAAAGCTCCCCTCTGCCCACCATGTTCTACCACAAACCAACAAGCTTTATTAATACAGTGTTAAAGCTCCCCTCTGCCCACCATGTTCTACCACAAACCAACAAGCTTTGTGAATATGGTGTTAAAGCTCCCCTCTGCCCACCATGTTCTACCACAAACCAACAAGCTTTATGAATACAGTGTTAAAGCTCCCCTCTGCCCACCATGTTCTACCACAAACCAACACGCTTTGTGAATACAGTGTTAAAGCTCCCCTCTGCCCACCATGTTCTACCACAAACCAACAAGCTTTATGAATACAGTGTTAAAGCTCCCCTCTGCCCACCATGTTCTACGACAAACCAACAAGCTTTATGAATACAGTGTTAAAGCTCCCCTCTGCCCACCATGTTCTACCACAAACCAACAAGCTTTATGAATACAGTGTTAAAGCTCCCCTCTGCCCACCATGTTCTACGAGAAACCAACAAGCTTTATGAATACAGTGTTAAAGCTCCCCTCTGCCCACCATGTTCTACCACAAACCAACAAGCTTTATGAATACAGTGTTAAAGCTCCCCTCTGCCCATCATGTTCTACCACAAACCAACAAGCTTTATGAATACAGTGTTAAAGCTCCCCTCTGCCCACCATGTTCTACCACAAACCAACAAGCTTTGTGAATACAGTGTTAAAGCTCCCCTCTGCCCACCATGTTCTACCACAAACCAACAAGCTTTATGAATACAGTGTTAAAGCTCCCCTCTGCCCACCATGTTCTACCACAAACCAACAAGCTTTATGAATACAGTGTTAAAGCTCCCCTCTGCCCACCATGTTCTACCACAAACCAACAAGCTTTATGAATACAGTGTTAAAGCTCCCCTCTGCCCATCATGTTCTACCACAAACCAACAAGCTTTATGAATACAGTGTTAAAGCTCCCCTCTGCCCACCATGTTCTACCACAAACAAACAAGCTTTGTGAATACAGTGTTAAAGCTCCCCTCTGCCCACCATGTTCTACCACAAACCAACAAGCTTTATTAATACAGTGTTAAAGCTCCCCTCTGCCCACCATGTTCTACCACAAACCAACAAGCTTTGTGAATATGGTGTTAAAGCTCCCCTCTGCCCACCATGTTCTACCACAAACCAACAAGCTTTATGAATACAGTGTTAAAGCTCCCCTCTGCCCACCATGTTCTACCACAAACCAACACGCTTTGTGAATACAGTGTTAAAGCTCCCCTCTGCCCACCATGTTCTACCACAAACCAACAAGCTTTATGAATACAGTGTTAAAGCTCCCCTCTGCCCACCATGTTCTACGACAAACCAACAAGCTTTATGAATACAGTGTTAAAGCTCCCCTCTGCCCACCATGTTCTACCACAAACCAACAAGCTTTATGAATACAGTGTTAAAGCTCCCCTCTGCCCACCATGTTCTACGAGAAACCAACAAGCTTTATGAATACAGTGTTAAAGCTCCCCTCTGCCCACCATGTTCTACCACAAACCAACAAGCTTTATGAATACAGTGTTAAAGCTCCCCTCTGCCCATCATGTTCTACCACAAACCAACAAGCTTTATGAATACAGTGTTAAAGCTCCCCTCTGCCTACCATGTTCTACCACAAACCAACAAGATTTATGAATACGGTGTTAAAGCTCCCCTCTGCCGACCATGTTCTACCACAAACCAACAAGCTTTATGAATACAGAGTTAAAGCTCCCCTCTGCCCACCATGTTCTACCACAAACCAACAAGCTTTATTAATACAGTGTTAAAGCTCCCCTCTGCCCACCATGTTCTACCACAAACCAACAAGCTTTGTGAATACAGTGTTAAAGCTCCCCTCTGCCCACCATGTTCTACCACAAACAAACAAGCTTTGTGAATACAGTGTTAAAGCTCCCCTCTGCCCACCATGTTCTACCACAAACCAACAAGCTTTATTAATACAGTGTTAAAGCTCCCCTCTGCCCACCATGTTCTACCACAAACCAACAAGCTTTGTGAATATGGTGTTAAAGCTCCCCTCTGCCCACCATGTTCTACCACAAACCAACAAGCTTTATGAATACAGTGTTAAAGCTCCCCTCTGCCCACCATGTTCTACCACAAACCAACACGCTTTGTGAATACAGTGTTAAAGCTCCCCTCTGCCCACCATGTTCTACCACAAACCAACAAGCTTTATGAATACAGTGTTAAAGCTCCCCTCTGCCCACCATGTTCTACCACAAACCAACAAGCTTTGTGAATACAGTGTTAAAGCTCCCCTCTGCCAACCATGTTCTACCACAAACCAACAAGCTTCATGAATACAGTGTTAAAGCTCCCCTCTGCCCACCATGTTCTACCACAAACCAACAAGCTTTATGAATACAGTGTTAAAGCTCCCCTCTGCCCGCCATGTTCTACCACAAACCAACAAGCTTTATGAATACAGTGTTAAAGCTCCCATCTGCCCACCATGTTCTACCACAAACCAACAAGCTTTATGAATACAGTGTTAAAGCTCCCCTCTGCCCACCATGTTCTACCACAAACCAACAAGCTTTGTGAATACGGTGTTAAAGCTCCCCTCTGCCGACCATGTTCTACCACAAACCAACAAGCTTTGTGAATACAGTGTTAAAGCTCCCCTCTGCCCATCATGTTCTACCACAAACCAACAAGCTTTGTGAATACAGTGTTAAAGCTCCCCTCTGCCAACCATGTTCTACCACAAACCAACAAGCTTTATGAATACAGTGTTAAAGCTCCCCTCTGCCAACCATGTTCTACGACAAACCAACAAGCTTTATGAATACAGTGTTAAAGCTCCCCTCTGCCCACCATGTTCTACCACAAACCAACAAGCTTTATGAATACAGTGTTAAAGCTCCCCTCTGCCCGCCATGTTCTACCACAAACCAACAAGCTTTATGAATACAGTGTTAAAGCTCCCATCTGCCCACCATGTTCTACCACAAACCAACAAGCTTTATGAATACAGTGTTAAAGCTCCCCTCTGCCCACCATGTTCTACCACAAACCAACAAGCTTTGTGAATACGGTGTTAAAGCTCCCCTCTGCCGACCATGTTCTACCACAAACCAACAAGCTTTGTGAATACAGTGTTAAAGCTCCCTCTCTGCCCATCATGTTCTACCACAAACCAACAAGCTTTGTGAATACAGTGTTAAAGCTCCCCTCTGCCAACCATGTTCTACCACAAACCAACAAGCTTTATGAATACAGTGTTAAAGCTCCCCTCTGCCCACCATGTTCTACCACAAACCAACAAGCTTTATGAATACAGTGTTAAAGCTCCCCTCTGCCCACCATGTTCTACCACAAACCAACACGCTTTGTGAATACAGTGTTAAAGCTCCCCTCTGCCCACCATGTTCTACCACAAACCAACACGCTTTGTGAATACAGTGTTAAAGCTCCCCTCTGCCCACCATGTTCTACCACAAACCAACAAGCTTTATGAATACAGTGTTAAAGCTCCCCTCTGCCCACCATATTCTACCACAAACTAACAAGCTTTATGAATACAGTGTTAAAGCTCCCCTCTGCCCACCATGTTCTACCACAAACCAACAAGCTTTGTGAATATGGTGTTAAAGCTCCCCTCTGCCCACCATGTTCTACCACAAACCAACAAGCTTTATGAATACAGTGTTAAAGCTCCCCTCTGCCCACCATGTTCTACCACAAACCAACACGCTTTGTGAATACAGTGTTAAAGCTCCCCTCTGCCCACCATGTTCTACCAGCGGCATGTGTGTGTTTTATTTTATATATAATTATTTAATGAGGGAACATTACACTTCTTTACACATTTCATTTACATTTTATTTTAGTATAGCCTTGCAATAGCCTAGCTACATGTCTGCCGTTTATGTGTCAGCTCATTTTGCGAAACATTGAACATCTAAAAGCATAATTCAGGCTAGAAAAACTAATTTACGGAACATTGAACATTAAAACATGGAGCATTTAAACGTCAGAATGTTCGCATGACAACGTCATCATAAATGTAGATATAGAAAAATGCACGCACAGATGCTATCTCAAATTATAGTGGTAACCAGCTAATACTTTACTCATTAGTCAAGTCAATAATATTCAATGAAGCAACAACTTGATCATGTGATTACTTTAACACACAGTAGGCTAATAATATCTTTATTTGGATAGCTCTTTTCCAGCAGTATACAATCTTTCTTTTATAGTACCTCTCCAGCAGTAGGCTATAGCACATCGTCTTCAAAAAAATAATGTATAATACAAAAACAATACAACTGCACAAAAACAGTACAATATATTAAGATAACAAGACATGAAAATAAGCAGAGATCAATAAAAGTCTGTAATTTAGTAAGATACTCTGCGTAACAGCGTCTGTGAAAAGGCTGTAAAATTCCCTTGTCTAGCACGTGATTTACTTTATTATCGCACATCTCATGAAATGCGCGTACACCAAAGCGCAAGACTGCTGGCGGCTCTCAACAGGCTTCTCAGTTGAGCGCGGTGTATGTCCAAACTAACTTTGTCTGTTCAGGACACCAACCTTCGTTGACCGTTCGTC
>JAKUDI010000048.1:0-28501 GCA_022702515.1 Ilyophis sp. 1 JC-2022
TTCACTCTTAGCTTCTGCATAAGATCTATCCATGTTCACTCTTAGCTCCTGCATAAGATCTATCCATGTTCACTCTTAGCTTCTGCATAAGATCTATCCATGTTCACTCTTAGCTTCTGCATAAGATCTATCCATGTTCATTCTTAGCTTCTGCATAAGATCTATCCATGTTCACTCTTAGCTTCTGCATAAGATCTATCCATGTTCACTCTTAGCTCCTGCATAATATCTATCCATGTTCACTCTTAGCTTCTGCATACGATCTATCCATGTTCATTCTTAGCTTCTGCATAAGATCTATCCATGTTCACTCTTAGCTCCTGCATAAGATCTATCCATGTTCACTCTTAGCTTCTGCATAAGATCTATCCATGTTCACTCTTAGCTTCTGCATAAGATCTATCCATGTTCACTCTTAGCTCCTGCATAAGATCTATCCATGTTCACTCTTAGCTCCTGCATAATATCTATCCATGTTCACTCTTAGCTTCTGCATACGATCTATCCATGTTCATTCTTAGCTTCTGCATAAGATCTATCCATGTTCACTCTTAGCTCCTGCATAAGATCTATCCATGTTCACTCTTAGCTTCTGCATAAGATCTATCCATGTTCACTCTTAGCTTCTGCATAAGATCTATCCATGTTCACTCTTAGCTCCTGCATAAGATCTATCCATGTTCACTCTTAGCTCCTGCATAAGATCTATCCATGTTCACTCTTAGCTTCTGCATAAGATCTATCCATGTTCACTCTTAGCTCCTGCATAAGATCTATCCATGTTCACTCTTAGCTCCTGCATAAGATCTATCCATGTTCACTCTTAGCTTCTGCATAAGATCTATCCATGTTCACTCTTAGCTTCTGCATAAGATCTATCCATGTTCACTCTTAGCTTCTGCATAAGATCTATCCATGTTCACTCTTAGCTCCTGCATAAGATCTATCCATGTTCACTCTTAGCTTCTGCATAAGATCTATCCATGTTCACTCTTAGCTTCTGCATAAGATCTATCCATGTTCACTCTTAGCTCCTGCATAAGATCTATCCATGTTCACTCTTAGCTTCTGCATAAGATCTATCCATGTTCATTCTTAGCTTCTGCATAAGATCTATCCATGTTCACTCTTAGCTCCTGCATAAGATCTATCCATGTTCACTCTTAGCTCCTGCATAAGATCTATCCATGTTCACTCTTAGTTTCTGCACTTCCACTGCCTTCTTTCTCACTTCACAGCCACCATAGGCCACACTATGTGCACCTCCACAATGAACACATTTCATCTCTGCCCCGTCCTCACGTTTTCCATATTCATGATCACCTCCACACCTTCCACACGTTTGTTTCCCTTTTCCTTGCTGCAATATGTCCATATTTTTGGCATTTGAAACATCTCAAAGTTGGCGGGACATACGCTTTTACATTGTAACTCATATATCCTACTTTCACTTGATCAGGCAACACCCTCTCTTGGAAATGCAGCAACACTGATAAACTATCAACCCTCTCTCCGTCCCTTCTTGTTTGCAGACATTTAATGCCTATAACCTTACCACCTCTTATGCTTGACCTCAAATCCTCCAATTTTTTCTCCACAGGGATACCATATGGCATACACACAGATACACACTCATACACACACATACACACAGATACACACTCATACACACAGATACACACTCATACACACAGATACACACTCATACACACACATACACACTCATACACACAGATACACACTCATACACACAGATACACACAGATACACACAGATACACACAGATACACACTCATACACACAGATACACACTCATACACACACATACACACTCATACACACAGATACACACTCATACACACATACACACAGATACACACAGATACACACTCATACACACACATACACACTCATACACACACATACACACTCATAAACACAGACACACACTTATACACACAGGCACACACTTATACACACAGGCACAGACACACACACAGATACACACTCATACACACAGACACACACTCATACACACAGATACACACTCATACACACAGACACACACTCATACACACAGATACACACTCATACACACAGATACACACTCATACACACACACATTTTAGCGCCAACAAGAAGTAATCTGGAATAAAAAAATTGACTGTAAACATGTACTATACTCACCTCAAAAATCTATGGCACCCTTGGTAAAGGTGAACAACTGTATTGTATAAATAATGGCAGTCTAAACAATATATTGATTGAAAGTTCTTCAGTGTGATACCAGATGGACCATAGAGTTCAGTGAGATGGACCCTAATCCCTCATATTAGAGAAGTGAGTCAGTAGTGCCTCTATGTCTGGCTATTATTCAATTAGCTGTCATGTCCATGAATGTGGTTTTCTATCTTGACAAGAGAAATTTTACCGGTGCTTTATGTGCATAATGTAGCCTAGACGCGCATTAACATGGTGCTGCTTTTCAGTGGATTTGAGATTACAGGCTTTTTACATGTCGGCTACAGCTAAATACTGCCACCTTGTGGTACAAAAATATACACAAAATTAATTCAATTCTTGTGACTAAAGTAGTTGTTGAATTTTATGTTAGTGAAACTAGTACGAATTCAATACAATAGGATTCAAACGGGCACAACATTTCACAAACGCACTTCACTAACCGCCGACTTTAATAGTAGACATACACTTTTATTCGGCTGTGCTTTCCCGCGGTACTTTAATTTATTTACCTTTATATTTACTTAGCTATATATATATCTTTATCAAACTTTAGTCTAGGCTACTATTTTAATCAGACGACGCGGTAGTCTATATGTGACACCCGTCATCTCCAACGAGGTAAAAATCGTTATAAAATAGGCAGATCATGAAAAAGAATACCGCACAAAAGTTTTAAAAATGTAAATATAAATTAACCTACTTTTTTGTTTTTGAAAAAATACTTTTGAAAATATTTCGAAAATATCCTGGGCCTATTACACCTACATTACGCCATTTTGTCGGTTTTGTGTTTTAAGCGTGAACTAAGCGTGTTAGTGCGATTATACTCGCAGATTCCCATTCCTCCCCACACCCCTTCAAATCAAATCAAATCAATATTTATTTATATAGCGTATTTCACAACAAGTTGTCACAATGCGCTTCACAGAAAAAACCCAGCCTAAACCCCCACAAGAGCATGCCAGAGGCAACAGTGGCAAGGAAAAACTCCCTGGTGAAATTAGGAAGAAACCTTGGGAGGAACCAGACTCAAGGGGGAAACCCATTCTCCTCAGGTCGGCTCAGGGTCTAGATCTTAATGACCAGCATGGTCAAACTGACTGGCAATATCCATGATAGTGGAAATTGCAGCAGCTAGATGGCAGTCCAGATGTGGCGGCAATGATGGGAAAACGGGTGCCGATGGCAACAGGATCGGCTGGTAGCGGTGGTGGGGAGGGAGGGGCAAGCGGCGATGGACAGGAAGCTGGACAGGAAGCTGGACAGCAACTCTCGAGATGCGGGGCATGAGCCCCGCCGGCGGAATGTGGGAGAGAGAGAGAGAGAACAGTTAGGGGGGGGGGGGGGGGGGTTGGACAAGTACCCCCGCCAGGAGTAACTTATGGCTGCATAGCTATGAAGACAGGGTTTGAGAACCCATCCAGTCATGAGAGAGTAAACAATCCTACCCACCTATCAAGAGCCAGCCCAGGAAGATGGGGTCACAGCTGTTGACAGGTGACAGTCAGGAAAGGATGTCACTCCGCATTACTCTATGACAAAAGGGCTTCTCTGGTCCTGTCTCCGGACTACAACTCATTATAAGCCTGATCATAAAGGTGCGTTTTTAATCTAGACTTAAATATTGAGACTGTGTCTGATTCCCTTATAGATTTTGGAAGGGTGTTCCACAGTAGTGGTGCTCTGTAGGAGAAAGCTCTACCACCCGTCAAGTTTTTAGATATTCTAGGGACTACTAAGTAGCCTGCATCTTGGGAACGAAGGGATCTTTTCGGCTTATATGGTAAAAGCAGATTACATATATACACTGGTGCAAGTCCATGTAAAGCTTTAAAAGTCAGAAGCAAGACCTTAAAGTCTATCCTATGCTTAATTGGTAGCCAATGAAGTGATGCTAGTACTGGGGTAATATGCTCATATTTCTTTGTTCTCGTTAAAATGCGAGCGGCTGCATTCTGCACAAGCTGGAGAATATTTAGCAACAGCTTAGGACAGCCAGATAGCAGAGCATTACAGTAATCTAGCCTAGACGTAATAAAAGCATGAATCAATTTCTCTGCATCCCCTACTGATAGGAAATGCCTAATTTTAGCTATGTTCCTTAACTGAAAGAAAGCAACTCTAGATGTTTTTTATGTGCGCGCCAAAGGTTAAATCTGGGTCTATAGTAACACCTAGGTCTTTCACAGCTGAATTTGGAACAACTAAGCAACCATCAATACTTAAAGTATATGTACACAGTTTCTCCCTTTGTTTTTTAGGACCTAAAACCAGCATTTCGGTTTTCCCTGAGTTTAAGAGCAGGAAATTTGAGAGCATCCAAGCTTTAATATCTGTAATGCAAGCCTCTAATCGAGTAAGTGGTAGTGCTTCGCCGGGTTTCATGGAAATGTATATCTGAGTATCGTCTGCGTAGCAGTGAAAATCTACCCCATGTGCCCGAATAATATCACCAAGGGGTAGCATATATAACGAAAAGAGTACTGGACCTAGCACTGATCCTTGTGGAATACCACATTTCATTATTGAGTAACTGGATACATCATCATTTAATTTAACAAATTGTTTCCTATTGTGTAAGTATGATCTGAACCATGCAAGTGCTTGACCATTGAGTCCAACACAGCCCTGGAGCCTGTTCAGTAGAATCTCATGATCTATTGTATCAAAAGCTGCACTTAGGTCAAGAAGTACAAGAACAGACACAGAGTTTTGGTCGGCTGATAACAGTAAATCGTTAATAACTTTAACAAGTGCCGTTTCAGTGCTATGGTAGGGTCTAAATCCTGACTGGAATAATTCATGAATATGGTTTGAGCTAAGGTATGCACCAAGTTGCTTCGCAACTGCTTTCTCTAATATTTTGGATAGAAATGGAAGATTTGATATGGGTCTATAGTTTTCCAGTTTGTCAGGTTTGAGGTTTGTTTTTTTCAGTAATGGCTTAATAACCGCCATTTTTAGTGACTCTGGTACATATCCTGTTACTAAAGATGTGTTAATAATTTTTAACATATGCTGGCCAAGTACAGGAAAAAGTTCTTTAGCCAATCTTGTAGGGATTGGGTCGAGTAGACAGGTAGTCGGTTTTGAGGACATAACCAGTTTAGATAGCTCCTCCATGTCGATTGGCGTAAAACAGTTCAGTGCCACTGTTGATATATCTTCCTGTGTTGGCCAAGATCTAGGCTGTTCTTTGAATTTGGGAGGAGTGATGCCTAGGGGAATAGGCAAATTGGAAATCTGGTCTCTAATAGTTTCAATCTTCTGATTGAAAAAATTCATAAAATCATTACTGCTGTAAACGCAGGGATAAGATGAACATTCTGGTGATGGTTTTTTTGTCAATTTGTCCACAGTACTAAACAAAAATTTTGGGTTGCATTTGTTTTGTTCAATTAATTTAGAGAAAAAGGCAGATCTAGCAGATATAAGAGCTTGCTTGTACTGGAGGATGCTATCTTTCCATGCAAGACGAAATACTTCTAGTTTAGTTGACCGCCATTTTCTCTCCAATTTTCTTGTGGACTGCTTCAGGGCACGGGTAGTGTCATTGTACCAGGGAGTACGGTTTTTCCGACAAAACTTTCTTTTTAGAGGGGCAACCACATCAAGGGTGCTTCTGAGAGCTAAACTTAACTGGTTGGTCAATTCATCCAACGATAACTCAGTATTTTCTTGACTTGAAAAGAATGATTCCGGAAGCATATTTGTAAACTTTGAAATGACGTCAGAGTTTAACGACCGGCTGTAATAATGTCTTGTCTCTGATATAAAAGTGGTGGTTACCTTGATTTCAAAAGTAATAAGGAAATGATCGGATAATACAGGGTTATGGGGTGCAATACTAAGATTCATAACATTGATACCAGAGGATAGCACTAAGTCTAGGGTATGGCTATAGTAATGAGTGGGCCCATAGACATTTTGTTTAAAACCAACAGAGTCAATAATAGAGGCAAAGGCAGTTCCTAGGGGATCACCCTGTTTGTCCACATGTATGTTAAAGTCACCAACAATTACAACCTTGTCTGCCGAAATAGCAAGGCAGGACAAAAACTCAGCGAATTCTATTAGGAATCCCTTCACCTTTAGCTTCTCTTCTCTCCATCCCACTCCACACCAGGCTACTTACTCCCCACACCCCTTCACTTTTAGCTTCTCTTCTCTCCATCCCACTCCACACCAGGCTACTTACTCCCCACACCCCTTCACCTTTAGCTTCTCTTCTCTCCATCCCACTCCACACCAGGTTACTTACTCCCCACACCCCTTCACCTTTAGCTTCTCTTCTCTCCATCCCACTCCACACCAGGTTACTTACTCCCCACACCCCTTCACCTTTAGCTTCTCTTCTCTCCATCCCACTCCACACCAGGTTTACTCCCCACACCTTCACTTTTAGCTTCTCTTCTCTCCATCCCACTCCACACCAGGCTACTTACTGCGTTATTTTATTCCTTTTTATACTCCCTCTTCTTTCTCCTCCGTCTGTAAAATGGCGTCTGTTTCAAAGTACTCTCAGCTTATCTTTTGGACTTTGGACTATTGGACGTTTACCTTTTTCTACTGGCGTAAGTAAACTTTATTTTATACTTTTTATTGGCTGCAGTTTATTGTATTTAATTAGTTACTAGGAAGAGACAAACATTCGATACCTGTAGATATTTGCCTAATTTTAACATATAGGGCCTACATATAATATAGCCTACTAGACCTATTCAACAACTCGAGAATTATAGGCTAATGTTGGGACTACAAGTACTCCAGTATAATGGTATAGGCTAAACGGACAAATAAGCCTGTTTGAGTAACAAACGTTTGTCAAAATGTGAGAAACCTTCCTATATTTCAAGATACATTTCAAGATACATGTACAGCAAAAAAAATCAAAATAAACCATCTGACACTTTCTCAGTCTCCCTGACTAGTGTTGCCAGACCCGTAGCCAGGACTCGGTCTTAAGGGGGGCATATGAACTGCATGGGGGGGCACAATTATTATGAAATATTTTTGATAATCCGATATGCTATTGTATTCGTGCAGCACTGACGCATACTAATTAGGCTATACTGAGGTCACATACTAACCAAATTGGTCTTAGATAGATTTAATATGTCCTGATGTATTAGGCCAGGGGTGGCCAATTCCAGGCCTCGCGGGCCGGTGTGTATGCAGGTTTTTACTGCCACCAGTTACCACGGTTCAATCAGCTAATTAGTCATACACACAATCACCGATTCACTTGTAAATTACAGAACGATAAAATGCTACAATACACGCATTGACGCATACCGGCACAAGAACATTCATCAGCTGCTTTTCATATCGCGGATATGTAGATTAAAATATCAGATCGTGTAAACGATTGGGCCAATTCAATAATTGTTAACTGGCCGCAGCAAAAACCTGCATACACACCGGCCCGCGAGGCCTGGAATTGGCCACCCCTGTATTAGGCTATGCCTAAAATTATTCGAATGCAGTAAATTACGATTATAACGTGGAGAGCGGTAACAAAACTGGCGCATTCACAGACATTCACTGTTTAGACAATTGGAACCAATCAGGTGCACTTACAAGGTTTTGTAAACAATTAGCTTTAGAAAAAGAATAGATGGGATTCCATGACTAAACGGGGGAGGTTGGCACCGTGACCGCGCAATCAGTGCACTTGCAAATAATAACTTTAAACCATCAAAAGCAACGACCAGCCTAAAGATACCACATCAGTCCTCATAATTTACCACATCAGCCACTTACACAGAGGTAATGTTATGCACAAAGCACGAGACAACACATTTAATATAACACCAGAAGTGCAAAGCAACCCACGCCTCTCGAATTGAAAAAGCACCACGGCGGATGCTGACGCGTTATAATAGCATGTCGTCATTTGGTCTTTAACTGTTAAAAAATATAAAACATTTGTTGGAGGCTATTTGTGGAAATGGGGCATGTTCATCATAAAAAAAAACATTGGATTTGGATCTGCCCCACCCAAAAAAAATGGTTTGCTCTATGCAGTTGTGGTCCAAATACCGTTCCTGTGGTTGCAGCAGCAAGGCTAGTAGTGGGACTAGTCTCAGATCCGCGGCCGCTGCTGCTGGTGCTAGGCTGCATTTCAGCACCATCTTGATCTCCGACATCAACATCACGGGGCTTGGGTGCAGTCACATTGTGCGATTTGGAGGCGGAATCTGATTCGTTAGAGTTGATAGAGACTGGCGATTTAAACCATTTACGAATGTCCATTGTTAAGCAAATTAGCAAACGCGATCCTACTGGGAAATAGAGCTCTGCTGGACTCCCAACTGAAATGACGTGGTAACCTAGCCTACATTGGCGTAATTTCCTGTTTCAGTATGGCGGAACCCCCTCAAACAATAACATGTCTTAAAAAGTTAGTATTTTTAATTTTTTAACAGAAAAATACTATCATTTTTTATTTTTTTATTTTTTCTCAATTTCCAGTGGGGGGGGGCACGAGCACTTCCGTGGGCGGGCCCGGCCCCCTAAGGCCCGCCCATAGCTACGGGTGTGATCATACAGCAAACATGGTGGCATACATTTAACACCCTATGGTGTTTTTTTGACTCTAGGGACTCATAGGAACACCCTTGGCTGTTAAAATGTGCACCAACTGTGTTTTATTTACACTGGCATTTTTGCTGTGTGGGACGCTGTGGAGGTCTGAGCTCTGGATCAGTGACTGTTCTGTGTGGGACGCTGTGGAGGTCTGAGCTCTGGATCAGTGACTGTTCTGTGTGGGACGCTGTGGAGGTCTGAGCTCTGGATCAGTGACTGTTCTGTGTGGGACGCTGTGGAGGTCTGAGCTCTGGATCAGTGACTGTTCTGTGTGGGACGCTGTGGAGGTCTGAGCTCTGGATCAGTGACTGTTCTGTGTGGGACTCTGTGGAGGTCTGAGCTCTGGATCAGTGACTGTTCTGTGTGGGACGCTGTGGAGGTCTGAGCTCTGGATCAGTGACTGTTCTGTGTGGGACGCTGTGGAGGTCTGAGCTCTGGATCAGTGACTGTTCTGTGTGGGACGCTGTGGAGGTCTGAGCTCTGGATCAGTGACTGTTCTGTGTGGGACGCTGTGGAGGTCTGAGCTCTGGATCAGTGACTGTTCTGTGTGGGACTCTGTGGAGGTCTGAGCTCTGGATCAGTGACTGTTCTGTGTGGGACGCTGTGGAGGTCTGAGCTCTGGATCAGTGACTGTTCTGTGTGGGACGCTGTGGAGGTCTGAGCTCTGGATCAGTGACTGTTCTGTGTGGGACGCTGTGGAGGTCTGAGCTCTGGATCAGTGACTGTTCTGTGTGGGACGCTGTGGAGGTCTGAGCTCTGGATCAGTGACTGTTCTGTGTGGGACGCTGTGGAGGTCTGAGCTCTGGATCAGTGACTGTTCTGTGTGGGACGCTGTGGAGGTCTGAGCTCTGGATCAGTGACTGTTCTGTGTGGGACGCTGTGGAGGTCTGAGCTCTGGATCAGTGACTGTTCTGTGTGGGACTCTGTGGAGGTCTGAGCTCTGGATCAGTGACTGTTCTGTGTGGGACGCTGTGGAGGTCTGAGCTCTGGATCAGTGACTGTTCTGTGTGGGACTCTGTGGAGGTCTGATCTCTGGATCAGTGTCTGTTCTGTGTGGGACGCTGTGGAGGTCTGAGCTCTGGATCAGTGACTGTTCTGCCTTAACTGCTGGTCTGTTGGCTGCTACAGAGCACACACCTCACTGTTAACATGTTAACATATAACATAACATATTTATTATTACTTTATTTTTATTGTTATAATTTGTAATTATTTGAGGGCTGCAATTATTTAACTGCATTTGTATTATTTATAACTAAATTAGAATATATTTTTTGAATGCTTCGAGAATATATTTTTTGAATAATTCGAATATATTTTTTGAATGCCTCGAGAATATATTTTTTGAATAATTAGAATATATATTTTTTGAATAATTCGAATATATTTTTTGAATAATTCGAATATATTTTTTGAATAATTAGAATATAGTTTTTGAATAATTAGAATACATTTTTTTAATAATTAGAATATATTTTTTGAATTCTTTAAAAGGGGACCTCAATCTTGTCCATTAATGTGGATTCGAGCCAAGCAGTAACAGATCTGATCAAGGTCATTAGCAGCCTTCTTCCTATTGATCGGTCCCACACTCATGCTATGATATCCGGTCCTGGTTACCCCACTACATCCCCGCCTGACTTATTTGATATACAGTAACCCATACCGTGGCGTGTTGACCGGTATGAAATAGAACGTACGGGTTACGGATGTAATCCCAGTTCTATGAATACGGTCAACACGCCACGCGGTGTTGTCAAGCGGGGAACCTTGCGCCCGCAGGACGGCAAGTGCCCTCAAGTCGGCAAAAGAGGTTGAGCGGTGTACCAGCGCCATATTTATGGCGTGACGTGGTTCCGCCCGTAGTGGTGGTTAATTTGATAAACAATCTCCTAGTAGCTCCCCCTCTTGGCGAGGATGAGTCATATGTGCATTTAAGACCAGCTGCTTCCTGGGCTGGCTCTTGAGGGGAGGATAGGATTGTTTACTCTCTCGTGACTGGATGGGTTCTCAAACCCTGTCTTCATAGCTATGCAGCCATAAGTTACTCCTGGCGGGGGTACTTGTCCAACCCCCCCCCCCTAACTGTTCTCTCTCTCTCTCTTCTTCCACATTCCGCCGGCGGGGCTCATGCCCCACATCTCGAGAGTTGCTGTCCAGCTTCCTGTCCATCGCCGCTTGCCCCTCCCTCCCCACCACCTCGAGAGTTGCTGTCCAGCTTCCTGTCCGTCGCCGCTTGCCCCTCCCTCCCCACCACCGCTGCCAGCTGATCCTGCCGCCATCGGCACCCGTTTTCCCACCATCATTGCCGCCACATCTGGACTGTCATCTAGCTGCTGCAATTTCTACTCATGGATATTGCCAGTCAGTTTTGACCATGCTGGTCATTAAGATCTAGACCCTGAGCTGACCTGAGGAGAATGGGTTTCCCCCTTGAGTCTGGTTCCTCCCAAGGTTTCTTCCTAATTACACCAGGGAGTTTTTCCTTGCCACTGTTGCCTCTGGCTTGCTCTTGTGGGGGTTTAGGCTGGGTTTTTTCTGTGAAGCGCATTGTGACAACTTGTTGTGAAATGCGCTATATAAATAAATATTGATTTGATTTGATTTGATTTGATTCAGGGGTCTCATGGGGAGGAGGATGAAACGCCTCCAACACGATAGGCCGCGAGACGTATGACCGCGAAAGGACCTTAGGCCGAAACGCGGGGTTGGGACGCAAAGAGACCAATGAGCTACTGTCCCCCAGCCTTATACAGGCAGGGTGTATCGACAGTGCATGTAGCTCGCTTACGCGCCTCGCGGAGGCGATAGCGAATAGGAAGGCCATCTTCCAAGAGAGGAGCTTTAGGCTGAGCCCAGTCAGGGGCTCGAATGGCGGTTCAGTGAGAGCATTTAAGACCAGCTGCAGGTCCCAAGAAGGGACTGCGTTCGATCTAGGCGGCCGAAGCCGCCTGGCTCCTCGGAGGAATTGACTGGCGAGAGGGTGAGCTCCCACCGTCCGGCCTTCAATAAGGTCATGGTAGTCCGATATGGCCGCCAAATATCCCCTTAGTGTAGATTCCGCCAGACCTTCTTCCAGAAGGGACTGGAGGAACACTAAGATGACTGATACGTCACACCGGGTCGGGCTAGACCCGTTCGTTTCGCACCAGCGGCCGAACCTGCCCCACTTCCCGGCGTACAGCGCCCTTGTGGAAGGGGCCTTGGATGCCTGAAGTGTCTCCAGCACTGCTGATTCTAGGCCCTGCCGGCAACTCTGCCCACGGGCCAAACATGCAGGTTGTACATTTCTGGGTTCGGATGCCACAGCAGGCCTTGGGCCTGCGACAGCATATCCGCCCTGGTTGGGAGGCGCCAGGGGGTGCCCCGTAGGGATTCCCTTAGGTCCGCCATCCATCTCTGCTGAGGCCAGTTGGGGGCAATCAGCAGAACCTGTGCCCCTGAGTTCCTGATCCTCGCCAGAACTGTGGGCAGGAGAGGCATGGGGGTAAAAACATAGAGCAGGGCTGGAGGCCACTGGTGTGCCAGTGCGTCCACGCCCAATGTCCCCGTCGTGTCCATCATAGAGTACCACAGGGGGCAGTGAGCATTCTCCCTGGATGCGAAGAAGTCCATCTGTGCTTCCCAGAAGCGGGACCAAATGGACTGCACAATCTCTGGGTGCAGGCGCCATTCCCCTGGTCTCGGGCCACCCCTGGACAGCATATCGGCTGCCACATTGGTTATACCCGGCACGTGCACTGCCTTCAGGGACATGCATTGGGCATGTGCCCATAGCAGGATTTGACGTGCTTTCACATGCAGGATTGGGGACCGTACCCCACCCTGGCGGTTGATGTAGGACACTACCGTGGAGCTGTCTGCCCTCACCCCTGCCAGCCCCAAGGGAACACCTTCCTTGAGGCCAGGGGTGGTGAGCCACCAATCCACCATTTGTAGGCATTTCTGGGTAATGGGGAGTCGCCGCCGCCCATCTTCATGCGGGCTCACTCCCTGTGCCATCGCCCAATGCTGTAACGGGCGCATATGCAGCAGCCCAAGTGGCACCACCTGGGCGGCTGAGGCCACTGATGGAGCACAGATCAGCCAGTCGTCCAGGTAATTCGCAATGCGGATATCCTGACGACGGAGTGGGATCAGTGCGGCATCCATGCACTTTGTGAAAGTGCGTGGGGCCAGAGCTAGGCCAAAGGGGAGGACCGAGTACTCGTACCCTGTGCCCTTGAAGGAAAAGCGGAGGTACTTCCGGTGATCCCGGTGTATGGGGATATGGAAGTATGCATCCTTTAGATCCACAGAGGTGAACCAGTCGCCATCTCTCACCTGAAGGAGGAGATTGGCGAGGCGGAGCATCCATAGGCGCCACTTTGCAAGATGGAGGGGTAAAACGCGGTGCCGGAGGCTGGTAACCACCACCGATGGAACTGGCCACGGGAAGCTGACTTACTGGAAGGTTTCCGGAACCGCGCCCGGTCTCGCGAGAAACGCGAGGCCCTTGGCTCCAGAGAGCCGGATGAAGGCCCCTGAAAGGTCGTGTGCTCCCCAGTGGGGGCGGGACCTGAAGCTGGGGGTGCTCTGTGGAAAAAACGGGTCCCTCTTGTTGGTTCCTTTGGAATCCGCGATTTTCTCAAAAACTTTGTTTTCTGCCTCTCCCGATCGCCCGGACAACGTAAGTTTCCGGGGCTTTCCCTCCCCCAGCAACGCAGAACTGCGGTTTGCTTGCTGTTGTTTGCTGCTTTACACGGTAAGATATTACCTTGTTGTAGCCGGTTCACAGCCGGTTTTTTCATTACAAAATTAGATCGGATTTACCCAATATCTTTCTGATTGCATTGCATTGTTTTACTTGTTATTTGCATAGCAACAATTACACGCATGATACAATAAAGTAAGCCTCCGCGTCCTCTCGCGGTCCTCCAGTGCTACTGTTGCGGACCCTTGACTGGCGCTGGACTCGCTTGAAAAACGTTGTTGTAGGCAGATTGCTGCCGTTCTTTACAGAAGTTTATATTATTATTAACTAATATTCTTCTGTCTTATATTAGCCGCTGGGCTTGGTGTTGTTAGTTGCGCAGTAGCACCAACAACAACAATAGAACAACGAAAAGGCTGGAAGGAGCCCCTGTGTCCGTTAGGGCAGACGCTACCTGAAGCTTCCACACACCCCTCGGTCCTTCAGTACCACTGATTTTGTCCCTCGGCTTGGTGTCGGACATACTCTATTCCTGTAGGTTTGGGCAGCACGCTGCCATTCCAACAGGAGAGAAATAAATAAATAAATAAATAAATAAATAAATAAATAAATAAATAAATAAATAAATAAATAAAAAAGCCAGAAGGGGCCTCTCTGCTCGTGAGAGTAGAAGCTGCTGGAGGCTTCCACATCCCCTCGCGGTCCCTCAGTACCACTGATTTGGGCCCTCGGCTTGGTGTTGGACATACTCTATTCCTGTAGGTTTGGGCAGCATGCTGCCATTCCAACAGAAGTTTATATTATTATTAACTAATATTCTTCTGTCTTATATTAGCCACTGGGCTTGGTGTTGTTAGTTGCGCAGTAGCAACAACAACAACAATAAGAAGAACGAAAAGGCTGGAACGGGCCTCTCTGCTCGTGAGAGTAGAAGCTGCTGGAGGCTTCCACATCCCCTTGCGGTCCCTCAGTACCACTGATTTGGGCCCTTGGCTTGGTGTTGGACACACTTCTGGGCTAAGCATGTCGGAAGACGTACAGAATCCGGGAGATGGTGGGCCGTCGGGGGAGGACGTCCCACCTGGGCAATCAACTTTTGTGGAGCATAATATGGAGCCGTATGCTCAAGGGGCTGGGTTTGGCAAGCGCGCTAGGAAGCGTAAGCATCAGGAACTGGAGTTCCATCAGCTTCAGCTACAGGTGCAGGCGATGCAGCAGACCCTTCTGGGGTACCTCAAATGCTGCTACCTGTCCTTAGTCTGTTAGACTGGACTGAGACAGCCACACCTGGCGGCGTGCCAGAACGAGTGAGGACATGGAGTGCCCCAGGGCCTGGGCATGAGCACTAGCCCCGCGCATCATAATGTTCACCACACGCCGCATCTCTATTGCTGAGTTACTGGGGGCAGCGGAGGACATGTCCTGCAGCATACCCTCCAGGTACACCAGCAGTAGTGCGTTAGTGTTAGCCAGTCGGGCCGCAAGAGCGGCGGACTGATAAGCCTTACACACCCGCTTGTCAGTAGCCCTGCGTCGCCTATTGGGATGCTGGGAATCACTATCAGCTCTAAAGGTAGCGCCTGCGAGCATTGAAAACATAGGCCCAATCTGTGGAGGGGCCGCCAACCCGTAGGATGCGGCACCCGTCATATTGGCCAACTGGGTCTTGGTTAGTCTATATGCCCCAGGAGACTGCCAGGATGCCTGCAGTTCTGTAAAAAAATCAGGCAGGGGTGGTAACCCCCCTGTCATGGGCCGAAGAAGGCCACGGCTGAAAAGTGATGGAGCAGGAACCGCCAAGGGGGGTAAGCGAGCGCGCTCAGCCGCCCTGAGAATCACCGCCCGATCGGAGGGATCCAAGGGCGGGAGTTCAGAAGCATCGTCGCTTTCCTGGGCAGACACTGACCCACCTTCAGTGTCAGACTGTTGGGGGTCTGTCCGACAGTACAGGCTATCCGACGCCGTCGTAGACAGCTCGTCTGGGTGACGGCAGGACGGTCCAGGCACTGGGCCCTGAGGATTTAAAAACTGCTATTCCGGCACTGTGCTTTTGTATTCATTTATTTTACTTCTTTATGACAGACAAACAACAGCGTGCCTATTTTTGTTTAATAGCCTCTTTGAGTTGCCGTTTGAAGATATTATTGTAACGTTTATGGCAAGCATCAATTAATTTTATTTTATCAGGCCTATAAATAAAATGCACGCTTGGCCAATTTTAAAAATATAATTTCCTAAATGTAAATAAACGAGTAGAACCCAATTGAGTCACAAGGCGTTCAGTGTCCAAAGAGCTTGGGTATAGTACCAGTGCCTATAAAAATGTTCTCACACACACATAACTGCGTATTACATAATGTACGTTTGGGGAACGGAACGCATTAAAAGACTGCATCTACCAGTGAAAACTGGTACAGATGTGCAGAAATTGCATGACATATCAGTTAAACAAACATTTTACTTTATTTCAAAACAATCCGCTTGTTGAAACTGACTTAGAATTTTCCAAAAATGTGTCTTCCGATTAGCATGGAGCTTAGAATTTTTTTAACGTGAGGTTAAATTCAAATAATTTGCATTATCCTACACGACTAAATGGCCAACTATTGGCGAACCTGTACTGGACAATAGGCTACTACACAGGTAGGCTGGAACAACACAAAACAAGCGGTGCGAATTTGCCAAACCAAACAGAAAGTAGCTAAACATTAGTTGTGCTTCGCCTACCTTCTAAAACCGCACTACATTCACATAATTAATTTGCCCTTCATTACTTTTTATTTACACTTGTACATGTTAGCGTCTCAATCAGTTTTACGGATGAAGCCTCAGGAGACAGAGATGGCCGAGAGACCTTTGATGTTGCTACGAGCAAACCAGTTACTTTTACAGACAGAAAAGGTCAGTTAACGGCTAAGTGTCAGTATGCATCGATAACTCCAGCGCACTCAAATACTTCAGAGGACACATTTATAGTTCGGAATTTCTGAGTAGCGGACACTTTTTTCTTCTTCTATTTAAACACTGAAACACTTATATTTCTACATTTAATCAAATGCAACAGACGAGTTTCATTGTTTTCATACAACGCTACGAGAAGAAACGATTGCAGACAATGATCATGATGTGAAAAATATACAACTCTGTGAAAGTGCCGTCTATTACCGTTTCCAAGCCCCAATAGCCTGCAAATGTCCTTTGTGAATCTCATCAGTGCGACCATCCAGCATTATTGAATTAAATGCAGCTAAAATAAAACTTGAACCTTAAAACAATGTAAACACGCCTTTAAAATGCTTGTATATGTATGGGAATCTCAGCGGTGTCTCCGCTTCCTGAGCGTAAAGCGTCGCCGTACTTGGCTTTGCTGCTGGTACCACCCTAGTCCGCGTCTTAAAGGGCCCGGGACAAACTGCGCAAGTGCGTATTCGCGTCTTCTGCGGTCGATTCGAGGGCAGCGTGATTAGTCTACACACATGCTGCTTCAAGCGTCGGGCACGATAGCTGTATAAACCCGAAATTTCTATTAATTTGTTAAAATCTTCTAAATGTATAATGTTTAAATGGAAATAATACATAAATTGTTATGATGACAGCCTATGCGAGATACAAACAAATGTAAAATATCGCTTGAAGTTCAAAGAGCAGCTTGGCTCAACAATCTCAAACGTTCATCCCGACCCTTAACTCAATTTATTCTGCGTCAAACACTCCTTCACGTAGTCTGTAACGTAATCGAGTACCCAAATGCGTCGATTATAGCATCATTGAGCATTATGATGTTAAACACTCGCTATACGCTCACACAATGTAATGTGCTGTTGTTACTGCTCTTGGCCTGCTGCTCTTTCAAGTAGCGTCTCCTAAATAGCGAAGTGTAAAGTTCTACAAATCTGTTCTGCAGTTACTAACTTCTAAAGAACAGAATATAATGTTTGACAAACACGTGTATTTGTCACTAAGATCACACAGATTATACTTTTTCATTTGACAAATCATTGAGCCCACGTGATGAAGCCACATACTGTACAGATCAAATGAAGTATACATAAGTGTTTCTAAACCATAACTGCAACAGTTAATCATTAATTATACTGGAAGATAATTATATTTACAACATTCTTTTTAAATTGACCACAAACCCAATTGCTTTCACAAATGGTTTATAGCAATGCTTATTGCTTAAATTAAATATTTTTTTAAATCAAATGTCAATTCTTAAGTGGTCAGCTGCAATAACTACCATAATGCATTTCCTGGAGTGACTGTGCTTCAGGCTAAATGTGGGAACTGAAACTAAGGGAAACCGGTATTTCAAACATGCAGACAATGACACATTTGAAATAGATCAAACGGAAGATGTCAGTGTTTAGGATTATCTTTGTTGAAAACACTAGTCTGTGTAAACACATTCATTAAAAAAGAGAATTTTAGCTTGGAATGAACACACACATTTCCGTTCGTATGCCTTTCAACAGCTTTGTAAATGCTGTTCAGTTTATCGGCAGTTCACTTTGTCACATGGCTTCTCCTCGCCTCACCCGCCTAACAGCTCCTGATTCCAACGCTGCCTCGTTGGTTTACTCTGTTAAAGAAAAAAACTCCACACTTTGATGAACAGCAGGGCATGTGATGGTTAAAACCATTCGATGGAATTGCAACTCAAATACTTGTTACTCCTGAATTTGTGTTTGACTCTGCAAATGATGTCTGGATTCACAGGAGATGTTAACATGTGTATGTGTGCACACGCAGGTTTGTGCATGTGTGTGTTTATGTATGTTAGGGTGACCACATATTGGACTTCTTCAAAAGAGGACAGGGATGGGCGCTTTGAACACAATACTAGGCCATCTGTTTGTTTATATATAGTCTATGGAACGAGCAAAACCTAACTGGACATTTTTAGGAATTTAGAAATCTCCCCCTGAACGGATGCTTTCACTCCCAAATAAAGAAATGTCAGAGGACTTCTGGTCAGAATGCAGTCCGGTCAGCCTAACGCAGTCCGGTCAGCCTAACGCGGTCCGGTCAGCCTAACACGGTCCGGTCAGCCGAATGCAGTCCGGTCAGCCTAACGCGGTCCGGTCAGCCTAACACGGTATGGTCAGCCTAACGCGGTCCAGTCAGCCTAACGCACACTGCTGGTGTGTGTTTGTACGTGTGTATGTGTGTGTGCAAGTGTGTGTTTGTATGTGTGTGTGCAGGTGTGTGTTTGTGCGTGTGTATGTGTGTGTGCAGGTACATGCGTGTACGTGTGCATGTGTGTGTGTGCAGGTGTGTGTTTGTATGTGTGTGCAGGTGTGTGTTTGTATGTGTGTATGTGTGCGTGCAGGTGTGTGTTTGTACGTGTGTATGCAGGTGCATGTGTGTGTGCAGGTACATGTGGGTACATGTGCAGGTGTGTGTGCAGGTACATGCGTGTACGTGTGCATGTCTGTGTGTTTGTACGTGTGCATGTGTGTGTGCAGGTGTGTGCTTGTACGTGTGCATGTGTGTGTGCAGGTACATGTGGGCTTCCCCTACAGGTGACTGAACATAACATTCAACTGGGGAGAACAATGTCATGTTATATTTCCATAGCTTTTAATTCATTTTAAGCTGCTCGCTGGAGTGGCATAACAGTCGCCTAATCCAGAAAACTAACTCCAAGGAAAAGAATACAAAACGTTTATAAGAGGTATGAAGATAATTTTACTTGTAGTGCTTATGACTTTTTGAATTTTTGCACAAACACTGTCGAATGGTACTGAAGTACAAGAGTGAGCTGAACGTGCTGTTGGAATATTCAAGCGCTTGCTCAACTGACCCCATCAATGAACGAATCACAGTCAGTGACTCGAATCTTTGTACTTAACTGAAGGAAACCGTTAGAATCGGCAAAGCGATTCATAACTTCCAGCACTACTACAATGCTGCTTGTTCTTGTCTGTTTTCTCAGTTGACGACACGTCCGACTCCCACCAGCGAATCCTGAAAGGCCCAGATCCTTTACTTGCCTCCGCCAATTCAGTTCAGTGCGAAAGAGAAGTGTAATATAATGAGTAATGAAACTTGCAAAATGCTGGCATAGTACGGTTTTTAAATTGTAGTACCGCGGTACTTTTCCAGTACGGGTAAAACCGTGCAACCTTAGTGCATACGTGTGCATGTCTGTGTGCAGGTGTGTGTGTGTGTGTGTGCATGTGGAGGTGCATGTGTGTGTAGGTCCACGTCTGTATGCAGATGCATGTGTTCGTGTGTGTGCGCGTGTGTGTGTGTGTGCGTGTGTGCGTGCGTGTGCGTGTGCGTGTGTGTGTGTGTGTGCGTGTGCATGTGTGTGCCCTATGAGATTGGCCTCTGTAAGTGCAGAATTTGCTGGAGGAGCGTTAGGGCAGCTCTGGGGCATCTGGTGAGTGGGGGGGGAGGGGCAGAAAATACCCCCACCCCCCTCCCCCCACGCTCAGCTCTCTCAGCTCCTGCGCAGGTCCGTGAGGACGGTCATAGCAGCATTCCATCCAGGTGACCCCATCACACCCCCACCTGGAAAACAGGGACACATCCAAGCATTAGAAACATATTTACACACAGAAAACAGGGTCACATCCGAGCATTAGAAACATATTTACACACAGAAAACAGGGTCACATCCGAGCATTAGAAACATATTTACACACAGAAAACAGGGTCACATCCGAGCATTAGAAACATATTTACACATAGAAAACAGGGTCACATCCGAGCATTAGAAACATATTTACACACAGAAAACAGGGACACATCCGTGCATTAGAAACATATTTACACACAGAAAACAGGGACACATCCGAGCATTAGAAACATATTTACACACAGAAAACAGGGTCACATCCGAGCATTAGAAACATATTTACACACAGAAAACAGGGTCACATCCGAGCATTAGAAACATATTTACACACAGAAAACAGGGTCACATCCGAGCATTAGAAACATATTTACACACAGAAAACAGGGACACATCTGAGCATTAGAAACATATTTACACACAGAAAACAGGGTCACATCCGAGCATTAGAAACATATTTACACACAGAAAACAGGGTCACATCCGAGCATTAGAAACATATTTACACACAGAAAACAGGGACACATCCGAGCATTAGAAACATATTTACACACAGAAAACAGGGACACATCTGAGCATTAGAAACATGTTTACACACAGAAAACAGGGTCACATCCAAGCATTAGAAACATGTTTACACACAGAAAACAGGGTCACATCCGAGCATTAGAAACATATTTACACACAGAAAACAGGGTCACATCCGAGCATTAGAAACATATTTACACACAGAAAACAGGGTCACATCTGAGCATTAGAAACATATTTACACACAGAAAACAGGGTCACATCCAAGCATTAGAAACATGTTTACACACAGAAAACAGGGTCACATCCGAGCATTAGAAACATATTTACACAGAAAACAGGGTCACATCGAGCATTAGAAACATATTTACACACAGAAAACAGGGTCACATCCGTGCATTAGAAACATATTTACACACAGAAAACAGGGTCACATCCGAGCATTAGAAACATATTTACACACAGAAAACAGGGTCACATCCGAGCATTAGAAACATATTTACACACAGAAAACAGGGACACATCTGAGCATTAGAAACATATTTACACACAGAAAACAGGGTCACATCCAAGCATTAGAAACATGTTTACACACAGAAAACAGGGTCACATCCGAGTATTAGAAACATATTTACACACAGAAAACAGGGTCACATCCGAGCATTAGAAACATATTTACACACAGAAAACAGGGTCACATCCAAGCATTAGAAACATGTTTACACACAGAAAACAGGGTCACATCCGAGCATTAGAAACATATTTACACAGAAAACAGGGTCACATCCGAGCATTAGAAACATATTTACACACAGAAAACAGGGTCACATCCGTGCATTAGAAACATATTTACACACAGAAAACAGGGTCACATCCGAGCATTAGAAACATATTTACACACAGAAAACAGGGTCACATCCGAGCATTAGAAACATATTTACACACAGAAAACAGGGACACATCTGAGCATTAGAAACATATTTACACACAGAAAACAGGGTCACATCCAAGCATTAGAAACATGTTTACACACAGAAAACAGGGTCACATCCGAGTATTAGAAACATATTTACACACAGAAAACAGGGTCACATCCGAGCATTAGAAACATATTTACACACAGAAAACAGGGTCACATCCGAGCATTAGAAACATATTTACACACAGAAAACAGGGACACATCCGAGCATTAGAAACATATTTACACACAGAAAACAGGGTCACATCCGAGCATTAGAAACATATTTACACACAGAAAACAGGGTCACATCCGAGCATTAGAAACATATTTACACACAGAAAACAGGGTCACATCCGAGCATTAGAAACATATTTACACACAGAAAACAGGGTCACATCCAAGCATTAGAAACATGTTTACACACAGAAAACAGGGTCACATCCGAGCATTAGAAACATATTTACACACAGAAAACAGGGTCACATCCGAGCATTAGAAACATATTTACACACAGAAAACAGGGTCACATCCGTGCATTAGAAACATGTTTACACACAGAAAACAGGGTCACATCCGAGCATTAGAAACATATTTACACACAGAAAACAGGGTCACATCCAAGCATTAGAAACATATTTACACACAGAAAACAGGGTCACATCCGAGCATTAGAAACATATTTACACACAGCTGGAAGTTTCCGTTTTCTACCGAATGAGGTGGTTGTCCTTAATGCTGGCACAAACATGATTGTACAGTCGCTCTTTGAAGGTATAAAGAATCGCTGTAAATAATGTTTTTTTTTAAATATATACGGCAGGAGTACTTTTTCTACAAAAATAAAGACGCTTATAATTTGATCAAGTGTGAAGCATTTTCCTGACTGGATTGCCTATTTATTTAAAAACAAGGGTGGATTATTCCTTCTCAACCCAACAACAGTAAACAAAAATTCTAGCCATAATTGGTTGAAACAAAAACCATGACATGACACCAGGGAGAATCATTCCAAATATTGTGCAGAAGGCAAAACGATATTTGTCTCAGAAGATGACCATGCTCTATTTAAAGATAATTGCACTCCAAACCAGCAGGTGGCATCATACATCAGTTATCAACTGCCTCAATTAACCGTTGAGAAAGATGTAGAATGAGAACACTGGAAATGTACACTTTCCATTTTGGTTGCACTTTTGCCAGTTTCGTTGTGTGGTGAATCACATACCACTTGACTTTGTGCAGAAAATACACCATAGTTTTTAACTGACG
This sequence comes from Ilyophis sp. 1 JC-2022, assembly GCA_022702515.1. Lineage (NCBI taxonomy): Eukaryota > Metazoa > Chordata > Actinopteri > Anguilliformes > Synaphobranchidae > Ilyophis > Ilyophis sp. 1 JC-2022. The sequence continues at coordinate 22,870 of JAKUDI010000048.1, forward strand.
CTGCTGGGAACATTATAACTCTGAGTTCCAGTGCTTTAACTGACGCTGCTGGGAACATTATCACTCTGAGTTCCAGTGCTTTAACTGACACTGCTGGGGACATTATCACCCTGAGTTCCAGTGCTTTAACTGACACTGCTGGGGACATTATCACCCTGAGTTCCAGTGCTTTAACTGACACTGCTGGGGACATTATCACCCTGAGTTCCAGTGCTTTAACTGACACTGCTGGGAACATTATCACTGAGTTCCAGTGCTTTAACTGACACTGCTGGGAACATTATCACTCTGAGTTCCAGTGCTTTAACTGACACTGCTGGGACATTATCACCCTGAGTTCCAGTGCTTTAACTGACACTGCTGGGAACATTATCACTCTGAGTTCCAGTGCTTTAACTGACACTGCTGGGACATTATCACCCTGAGTTCCAGTGCTTTAACTGACACTGCTGGGGACATTATCACTGAGTTCCAGTGCTTTAACGGACACTGCTGGGACATTATCACCCTGAGTTCCAGTGCTTTAACTGACACTGCTGGGGACATTATCACCCTGAGTTCCAGTGCTTTAACTGACACTGCTGGGACATTATCACTGAGTTCCAGTGCTTTAACTGACACTGCTGGGGACATTATCACTCTGAGTTCCAGTGCTTTAACTGACACTGCTGGGGACATTATCACCCTGAGTTCCAGTGCTTTAACTGACGCTGCTGGGGACATTATCACTCTGAGTTCCAGTGCTTTAACTGACACTGCTGGGGACATTATCACCCTGAGTTCCAGTGCTTTAACTGACACTGCTGGGACATTATCACTGAGTTCCAGTGCTTTAACTGACACTGCTGGGGACATTATCACCCTGAGTTCCAGTGCTTTAACTGACACTGCTGGGACATTATCACTCTGAGTTCCAGTGCTTTAACTGACACTGCTGGGACATTATCACTCTGAGTTCCAGTGCTTTAACTGACACTGCTGGGACATTATCACTCTGAGTTCCAGTGCTTTAACTGACACTGCTGGGGACATTATCACCCTGAGTTCCAGTGCTTTAACTGACACTGCTGGGGACATTATCACCCTGAGTTCCAGTGCTTTAACTGACGCTGCTGGGGACATTATCACCCTGAGTTCCAGTGCTTTAACTGACACTGCTGGGACATTATCACTCTGAGTTCCAGTGCTTTAACTGACACTGCTGGGACATTATCACTCTGAGTTCCAGTGCTTTAACTGACACTGCTGGGGACATTATCACCCTGAGTTCCAGTGCTTTAACTGACACTGCTGGGGACATTATCACCCTGAGTTCCAGTGCTTTAACTGACACTGCTGGGGACATTATCACCCTGAGTTCCAGTGCTTTAACTGACACTGCTGGGAACATTATCACCCTGAGTTCCAGCGCTTTAACTGACACTGCTGGGGACATTATCACCCTGAGTTCCAGCGCTTTAACTGACACTGCTGGGGACATTATCACTCTGAGTTCCAGTGCTTTAACTGACACTGCTGGGGACATTATCACCCTGAGTTCCAGTGCTTTAACTGACACTGCTGGGACATTATCACCCTGAGTTCCAGTGCTTTAACTGACACTGCTGGGACATTATCACTCTGAGTTCCAGTGCTTTAACTGACACTGCTGGGACATTATCACTCTGAGTTCCAGTGCTTTAACTGACACTGCTGGGGACATTATCACTCTGAGTTCCAGTGCTTTAACTGACGCTGCTGGGGACATTATCACCCTGAGTTCCAGTGCTTTAACTGACACTGCTGGGACATTATCACTCTGAGTTCCAGTGCTTTAACTGACACTGCTGGGGACATTATCACCCTGAGTTCCAGTGCTTTAACTGACACTGCTGGGACATTATCACTGAGTTCCAGTGCTTTAACTGACACTGCTGGGACATTATCACTGAGTTCCAGTGCTTTAACTGACGCTGCTGGGACATTATCACCCTGAGTTCCAGTGCTTTCTGTATGTGGAGCCACCACCACCCACCCAGGAGCCAAACTAGTACTCCTGGTGCAAAACAAACGCCTGGAAGGATATCAACGTAAATATAAAGGTGCAAAAACATACAGATGTTAAAGCTGTTACAGTACAACACAGCAAAAATGTTTTTGTCTTGTAATGAGCCTCAAAATATATATTGGAAAATATGAAAATATGAACTATAGTATAAAATATGAAAATATGAACTATAGTATAAAATATGAAAATATGAACTATAGTATAAAATATGAACTATAGTATAAAATATGAACTATAGTATAAAATATGAAAATATGAACTCTAGTATAAAATATGAACTATAGTATAAAATATGAACTTGTTTTATGTGTTGATACCTTGACAGGTGAAGTTGTCTTACCCTGTTGGCAAATCATGAAGTAAGTAAAACTGTCTCACCTCATTGACAATCTTTTTGTCTTATTTAGCAAAAAAGTAATCAAAAGACGATATTAAGTCTAAATATACAACTAAAATACTTAAGATTTACTTTTTTAAATTTATTTTTGCAGTGAATGTATGCCACCTGAATGATAAATATCACAGCAAATGTATTTTGTTTTCTAAGTTTTTAACAGTGTTTAAAATGTTTTTGTGGTTTTGGGATTGTTGTACCATACCATAAACACAACATATGTAGATCTTATTAACAACTATCCAATGACAGACCTGGATGGCTTCCACTGCCACACAGATAAAGGCCTCTGATTGGTGTGCGGTAGTCTGAGAGGGAGGGCAAAGGTCGTGCAAGATAGAGCTGGTCCAATGACATTGCACCATGAAAAATATTCTGTGGAGACAAAATAATTCTGTCAACGTTATCATGTATATCACATGCAAAGAGAGGAAGGCTCTCAGTTATGCAAAGTCACTGCCTTATCAACAAACTGAGATCAATGGGACATAAATCTGGTATCAGTTTGCTTAGCTTCTCAATAATAACCTGTCCTTATCTCTCATCTGTTCAAAACCCCATGGCCATAAACCTGTTTAGCTACATAGATATATTATCACCGTAGCGATCAGCCTCAAACCCGACACTTACCCCCCCAGTCAGGCCAAAAATACGTTGCAGGTCAGGAGGAGCCAGCACCTCTTTGCCCACGATGGAGCTTTTGAACCCGGGGGCATATCTTTCAATCCAGTCGAATACTGCAGAGACACAAGAGCAGGGGGGACATTACAATCAGAGCGCAATGGGTCCATCTAGAGTCGACCGACCTCGGACCCCACGTAGTGATGAATTGATCTTAACACGCTGCTCCACACAAAACCAGGACAAACACAGGAAGTCTTAACACAGTGATTTTTCTACATTTAAGATCCAGCTGTTTATCGTGAGCTGGAAAATAAACAGGTTGTTTAGGAGGTGTTGCAGTCAGTTGCAAAAACATTTCACGTAAATAATTATGATAATATGAACTAACAGCTACTTGTGACAACACTGACACTCAATTTAACATAAAAGTGTAAAATTAATAAACACAGAACTCTTTGAAACACTCTGTCATATGTTCATAAACATTGTGATTAATCTAAAATAAGCACTGCTTAATTTGTCACCAGGTATAGAGACATTTAAAGAAACTAAGAAACATACACACAAAAAAGTCAATGTTTTTTTCTCTTTATTGGATAAGATTCAGTACATGCCTGATCCACCCTGAATGTATGTGTCATGAGGTTTACTGTGCTTTATAATATTGACAATATTGATGATTTGCTGTGAATATATGATAACTGGCTGCGCGTTTAGCTCAGTGTTAAGTGCTAAACGTTCAGTTTTAAGTGTTCAGTTCAAACATGTTTCACTGTCGCTTAAACACGGTGTCGTTGTTTGGGTTATTTTTGTCTTCCTTTTTGTAGCTGGCAAAGTTCAGGCTTGCTGACCATAAAAAACATGTCCCAAACCTGCCAGGTCTTCACATGCATTCACAAGGTGTTTTAGAAAGGATTTTCGTTTTTTAATGCGGACCATAAGGCATGGCATACAGTACCTGGCTAACTGTTTGAAGGACTGGCCCTTTGCTTCCTCACAGTGGATCTTTCTAGAACTAAAACATTAAGGTAAACTAAAGTCAGTAGACTCAGTTAATGCTACAGGAAGAAAAGGTGTTTCAGCACTCAGGCTAGGCCTGCTATGTGTGTAGCATTCTGTAGCGTACTTTAACCCAAAACCGAGAACCCACGCTCTGTTACCATTTCAATCACCATCAGACCAATACCGTAGGTAGTTTTGGGAACTAAATTTAGTCCCTGCTCTTCTGGGAACTAAATTTAGTCCCTGCAGTTCTGGGAACTAAATTTAGTCCCTGCTCTTCTGGTAACTAAATTTAGTCCCTGCAGTTCTGGGAACTAAATTTAGTCCCTGCTCTTGAGGGCACCAAATAAACTGAACAGTAACTAGGGCGGAGGTAGCGATACTGTAGAACGTTGGACTGGCTAAAGACAATCGCCACTTTAACGGCCCCTTTCTATCTTCTCTTCAGAGAGCATCTCCTATTTCACTGTAGATAACTTCTCCCAATTCCTCCCATCTTAAGAATTCTCAAGGTCAAGCGGAATATAAATCAAAGACTAGTTTCGGGAACCACCAAAGTTCCCAATGGTTCCTGATTTGGATGGTTCCCGTACTGTTTGAGCAATGCACAATACGATATCAGTCTCCTACCTGAGTTTGCAAACTGTTCTCTGTCCTCTTCTGTCCAAGCCCGCTCCCCCTCCAGCCAATAAGGAGTGAACTGTGTGAAGATAGAGATGACATGGCAGCCAGGGGGCGCCAGAGTGGGATCCAGCACAGAGGGGATGCACATCTCCAACATGGGCCTGGGGGGGGGGGGGGTCAAACAGAGGTCAAACAGAGGTCAAACAGAGGTCAAACACCAGCAGCCTCTTACAGAATCATGGCATGAGATAAGCTCAGTACAAAAACAAGGCAAGTCATATTTATCAGAACTGGCCTCGTTAGCTAAGTGATTTGAAAAATGTAATTATGTCTAATGAGTACAACAAAAAATTTACCTGAAGTCTGATGAAAACTGTTTTTCTAATGAATACTATCTAAGAATGACATTAAGTCTAATAAATAATATCTAAAAATGACATTAAGTTTAATAAATACTAATAAGTCTAATGAGTACTATCTAAGAATTATATTAAAGCTGGAGTACGCAACTTTGTTTTAGAAAAATATCAAAGAATGGTCATGCTTAGTTGGTAGCAATCATAGAAAGAACTGTTGAGTGAGAAATCCAGCCCCATACACTGTGTTTATACCCTCAAACTCTGCATTCTAAAACCGTGAACCAATCAACAGTGAGTTTGACCTTGCCAGTGCAACCAGCTAGAAATTTCACTGACAATGGTGGAGAAGGGACCTGTTACATCGGCGCTATTTAACACAAAGAAAAAGGAATTGGATAAAGCTCGCTCGAAAACTAGAGTAAACATAGGTGCTCATTTTAGAAGGTGGCAAGATATTCGGGAGCAGATTGGTTTAAAGACAGACGTGGAGCTTCCATTGTTTCTATTGGACAGGTAGGTCAAAAGTTTCAACACTAATTTACCTGCACTTTCTGCTTGCCAGCCAATTGTACTTACCTATAA
>JAKUDI010000480.1:0-21077 GCA_022702515.1 Ilyophis sp. 1 JC-2022
GTATTTCCGAATGTGTGTCAAAAGAACCAAGGACCAATAGTTTTGTAGCCTGGAGCATTCCAAAATGTGTGCACATGGAGGCTGAGTCATATTTACAGCGGTTGCATGCTGGATCTATGTCTGGTGTGGCCCTAACCACCTAGCAAGGCGGAAGAGATTTATTGTGGTATTGTCTACTACACACTCCCACCCTACATAGTAGCCTGACCCGGAAGAGTAAGGACTGAACCGCATTTACAATTATTTGCACAGGAGTCAAGAAATACAAAAGAAGCGAGGTTCACAAAAAAATTTATTTTACACACTTGAGAAAACACAAAAGGCTACCAAACAAATTCAGGGGAGTTCCCCTGTATCCTCAAGGCCTCAGTTCATATAAGAGTGAGAGCTTCTGTACATAAATAGGCCTCTAAACACAAAATAAACATAAAACATAACACTTAACCGATAGAACATAATATAGATATAACAGCGTTCTAGCCAGGTTCCTTTCAAGATTTTTTCCCACATACCGTGTCCAGACATGTTAATTGTAAAGTGCTTTTCCTGATATTTTAATTTAAACCATTTTCTATTCAAAATCAAGTATATCGGTTTAGATACAAAAAACAAAAAATAGTAAGATTATTTCCAATGTCTTCACGTTCAATTAATTATCACCCTCCCCCTCCCCTTATCCCCACATATCACACAAGCTCAGACAAAAAAAACTCCAATAAATTTAAAAAAACAGTTTCTAAACGCGCAAAAGAGGTTGACATCAGCTATGAGCCACGTTCATCTGCAAAAGAACCTTAAGAAGCCATACTGCAGTTACGTAGAAGAAAGATCGGGATTTAGATTTTAGTCACTTAATGAATGTCCGTGGAACCTAGATACACCATACAGAAAAACATTTTAGTGAATAAAGGAAAGGTATTAGGGTACCATGTTTCTGACACTGTTTGGAAAAAATTATAACCTCAATAGGGCAACTTTAGAAAATTACACTGTTAGTCATGTTTGTTTTATTTGCTGCATTATTCTCTGCTGCAGGACAGCTGCAAAATGTACGTCTGCGCGTAGCGCGCGAAATGCCTTAACAATTAAACATAACTTCTAGTGAACTTGGCGTAAGGTTCAAATGTGAATATCATTTAATTACTGCTATCGGTATCAAATCACATTAGCATACCTATATACATTTTTTTTTTTTAAATTAAAAGTATCAAAATTAATCTGACACCCGAATCGAATTACGTGGTCAAAATGTAAGATGTTTTATGATGCATCGAGCCTTTGCCTTAAAGAATCGTAACGAATATTTTCGTTATGCGGATTGGAATCGTCCCACCCCTAGTGCACATTCATGGTTTGTGGTGGTTTGGTGGCGCTTGTAGCTTCATTATTGAATAATATTGAGGAACGTTAGTAGCTAACATTTACATGTTTTTATCTACTAGCGAAGGTAGATAGTTAATAGTTAGCCTAGCCTGTATTTTTTTTCTAGTTTTAGTCACTAAGCAAAAGCAAAATATCCACCTTGCTCTCGAGTGTATCTTGTGAGTTCAGAGAAATGTTAAAACATTACTGTAAAATTAAAATTAGTCGCTTTTAGGATTAAAAATAGGTAACATTTAGTAGGCTAACTGTTTCTGGTGCTGCTGCAGGCAGGTTAATGAGAGCGGTCAGAGGCAGAGCGATGTAAAATTTGACTCTGGAGAAAGTAATCGTGCATGCAGGAGTTTTGTTATTCATCGTCCATTTGAAAATGTTAATTTAGCATCATGTGGCTACAAAATTGATGCCCCTATGTTTAAGTCAATGGCTAATACATTTCTTGTATCGTGGAATTTAAAAACAGAAACAATTAATAATAAACAGAAAAATTTGACCCATCAAAAGCATTAGTCCATGTCATGCCCGGCATATTGCTGTGTCTACTTTATCAATTTGTAGAGTTGTACAATTTGAGCTAGTTGTTGGAAGTCCTTAATCTAAATGCAAATTTTTAAAATTACTTAACTATATGAAAATGACTGAACAAATCTTTCCTATATTTTGTTTTATGTTGATATATCGAGGAGATGATGTTGATCTGCTAAGTGGGACTTGGTAATTGGTGCCAAAATGTCAATAAGATGGTAATTGGTGCAAACATTTCAATAAGAGTCCAAAGCTTTTTTGTACCTCCCACAAAAAAAAAAAAAAAAAAAAAAAAAAACTAAAAATGCTCACCAGCAAAGGGTTCATTTCCTTATCACCTTAAAAAGATAGTGTGCATGGAGAAAGGGGGTAGGGATAGAGACCCGCCTCCCCCTCTTTCAACCACTTAAAATATGGGCTTGTCTTCACTTTTCAGTTGGCATCGGAGTCTTGTATGTAGCGTGGCGTCTGTGGTGTTTGGTCTCGTGTGGGCCTTACTTTCTTGGCTTTACTGCTAATCTGGAATTTTTTATTTTATCCCTGGTTTTTGAATATTCTTATTCTGTTGGTTTTTGGACTTTGATCTCAGCGCATTCTGGGAATTACCTTGGGAGACACAAACTGGTGTCTGGTTTCTTTCATTAATTTCTTTTGTGATTGTAACTTTTCTATGCAGCATTCAAATAAGGCATTGAGTACTTTGTGACTTAATAAATCTTAACTTTAATCTGCTTGTGAGTGTACCATTCTGATAAAGGTTGATTCAACAGGCTGCTCTGCCTATCAATGAATTTGGCAATTTAATTGATAATGATATCTTTGATAATAATTAAGAAATTAAATCAAATAAATACATTTTAGGTGTTGGATAAGTGAGGAGTTTTAAACCGTTGATGCCACTTGTGTTCTGTATTCAGAGTGCCTGTTAAAACTGCTGGATTCGGAAAATTTGTCACATTTTTACTTAATCCTCACTTACCCGACATGTGCCAGCCTTAAACTGGTAATCCCAAATGTATAGGGGCGGATTGCTCTGAATGTATTGCTTTTAAGAAATATCAGGAGTCATTCCTTATCAGGAGTCATTCCCCCCCCCCCCCCCCCCTCCCCCCATGATGACTTACAGCCAATTCCCATAGAGATCCATTAAAATGCAGAGAGGTTATAGTATCGCTCTCTGAGTACCTAAAAATAAGATATCAAGAGTCTATTGATATCCTTTTATACCCAGTCATGATAGCATCACCTGTTTACCTGTTGATTGTTCCAAACAGTTGTTTTTTGAACTTCCCAGTCTTTTTTTTTTGCCCATCCCAAAATTTTGGGAACGTGTTGCAGGCATGAAAATCGGAATTAGCGTACATTTACAAAAATCTATAAAGTTGATAAGGTAAAACATGAAATATCTTTTCTTTGTACTGTTGTTGTATAATTTTCATTATACTATCATTATAACCTGTATAACACTACTGCACATTTAGATATAATCAGCACAGAGTAAAAAGGCACAAAGGAAAACACTGAAAAGGGGCCACGTATGAAAAGCAGAAATGATGGTGTTATATTAGCCATTTATAAATCACTGTGTATTGGCACTTACCTGTGTATTGGCAATGTGTATTGGCACTTACTTGCGTATTGGTAATGTGTACTGGCACTTATATTATGCACTAAGTCACTGTGTACTGGCATTTATGTTATTGGCACTTATTTGCCACTAATAACTCACTGTGTACTGTAGGATTTGGAGTTGAAATAGGCCTCTCACACTGATAGAAACACACATGCACCACTTGTATAAACATTCAAAGCTTGAGCCACTTGTATACACATTTGAAGTTTTGAGCAACCATGATGATTTAACAGTCAGGAATTAACAGGATGCGGATCAGTCTACGCTGGGATTCGCATTTCTGATGGACTGCCAGTAAGATGAACTTCTCCAATACGTCTCGACACATCCTACAATGGGACAATACTGACTCCCATCAACTAGGCTATATCGTTGTTTCTTATGCATACTTTGTATTAGCTTATTTCATAAGGCATTACTTGCAAATTTTCCATAGCTACATTTATTCAACTGCAAGCTGGTACATGAAAAATATCAATATACCTGCTATCTTTTCAGTTGTTTGTATGATATGATTTTGTTCAGTAAAAGTATGAAGCAGGATTGCATTGTATCTCTCAATTGTTATGATTTCCCCAGGTCGCCCTAAAATATGCAGCGAAAATGAAAGAAGCTGAGCTGCTTATTGTGAGTAACAAAACTAAAGCTTCTTTGACTTCTGTTGGCTCTCCACCATCCTTTTAAATACATTGCATGTCACCTAATAATCTTTTTAATATCGATGGTTCAGTCCTTAATTTTGCTTGAACAAGCTGTCTCTATAGGCGGCACGGTGGTGCAGTAGTTAGCACCACCGTGTTCGATTCGTGTTAGTTCGAATCCCGGCCGAGGGCCTTTCTGTGTGGAGTTTGCATGTTCTCCCCGTGTCAGCGTGGGTTTCCTCCGGGTACACCGGTTTCCTCCCACAGTCCAAAAACATGCAGGTTAGGCTAATTGGAGACTCAAAATTTCCCATAGGTATGAATGAGTGAGTGAATGGTGTGAGTGCTCTGTGATGGATTGGCGGCCTGTCCAGGGTGTATTCCTGCCTCTCGCCCAATGCATGCTGGGATAGGCTCCAGCACCCCCCGTGACCCTGAATAGGAATAAGCTGGTTGATGGATGATGATGGATGATGAAGCTGTCTCTGAGGATAACCTGCAGTATCAGGCCTCATTATTCACTGTTGTGCCTGTCGCTACACAAGCTGCCCGTTACCACTCTTCACTTCCTCTTTCTACAGCCTGGACAGGAAGTTGGAACACCTCGGGAGGTGGGGCTCATGGGCCTCGTGAATCAGAACATGAGCCATCCCAATGTCCTGCGGCTCTATGAATGGTTTGATGCACCAGACCACTACGTGATGGTGCTGGAGCTGCCCGACCCCTGGATGGACTTCGTAGATTTCTGCCCAATTCAAACCGATGGGTGAACACCAGGCGCGGGCAGTGATAGACCAGCTACTTCATGCCCTCCTGCACTGCCAACATGCAGGCGTGTTTCATCTGGATGTGAAACCAACGAACATCCTAATAAACACGGAAACCCTGCGTGTCATCCTTATTGATTTTGGGTGTGGAGATCTCTGGAGGGACACGCCTTTCAGTACCTTCGCAGGTCAGTGAGAGAAGGCTGGTTTACACATTTTAATCAGTGATTGGAACTTGGGGGAGTAAATACTGACCATTCTGATACAGCAAGTTTCCTCCTGTGTATTGAACAGTGATGTTCACTCTTTCTGGTCTCCATAGCGTGTCTTGTCTCCTCAGGCACCACTGAATTTACACCTCCAGAGTGGTTTGCGAAAAGGCTGTACCAGGCTGGGCCTGCCACAGTGTGGTCCCTTGGGGTCACATTGTTTGCCATCACATGTGGCTATGTACCATTTAAACCGTGTGATGACCATGAGAGCATGAGTCGAGTCCATTACCTTGATGAGCTGTCCTCAGGTAAGAGGAATCAAATAGAAGACGTCGGGCTGTGTGTGTGATGTCATAGATTTTACACTCCTTCTATCTGCTCTGTCCAATCACATGGGTTTTGCCATCTACAGAAATCAAGGACTTTATGAGCAGGTGCTTGGCACCGGTGGTGGAAGAACGAGCGACGTTAGAGCAGCTCCAACGTCACCCGTGGCTCCAGCCCACCTGCTTAGCACAAGGTAGCCTCATAACTGGTTGAACCGAGGGCCTCTTTGTGCTGAGAATTGTGCCCTTTATTTACTCTTAAGCTTAGTTCACAGCTTAAGTTCACAGGTAAACAGGCTGGTTTTATTGCACCAGGTGATCTGATGGTGTGATCTCTTTCAGTGGGATTCAGGAAGAGGAAGAGGAAGAGTGAGGAAGATGGAGAGCAGAAGCAGGACAGGAGCCCTTCTAGCTCTCTCATTCCTGCAAAGTGCCCTCGGAAAGGTTAGGGTCACAACAACGTTCTCCATGAGAGGGAATACACGTACAGCTGAAGCACATTAATATCCGGACTGAGATTCTTCATCACTTTATTGTGCTATAAAACCTTAATTAATAACGCATCTTGTTCCCCAGATCAAGATGGAGGGCACCTTCTAGTATTACACTTTCCTGCTGGAGAAGGCCAAGGCTTTGAAGGAGAGGACATGAGTCAACATGACTGTCTGGCCCCTGTCCTCAGCCTTGGCCATGAGCAGCGAGGAGCATGCCGCTCGCTTCCGAAACCAGAGCCGTCAGAGGATGAGCTTCAACAATTCTTATCTGCCTGCTCCTCTCTGTGGACATACTACAGCTGTCAGTCCACAGGTCTGACCTATCATGTGCTACTGCATCATCAATTTAGGGAGCTTTTGCAACATATCGCCAAAAATGGGGAAAATATTTTAAGTGAGGGTTTCTGTAACCAGAAGCCCTCTATTTATTTTAATAGAGAATACAGAGATTTAAAGATTAGAAATTGGGGGGAAAAAATGCAGTTGTGTTTAGGCATTATCTACACAGCATATGTTGAAAAACAGAAGTTATATAGCATTGAAATGTGATGTTCTATTCTACAGAAAAGTGATGTTGACAAAGAAAAACATTACTGGTCTCAAACAGTCGGTCCTTTTCCCTGTGTGTAATCTGTATTAGCCTCAGAGAGGAGAGTTACGAACGAGCAGACAGGCGTGAGGCGTGGAAAAAATACAGAAAATGCGGAAAAACTGCCTTATGAACGGTAGGATGTTTCTTGATTTTGACTTTTGAATAGAATGAGAAAGGCTGGAGGTCTCAAACTGTGTGATCTCTCAGCCCCAGAGAAACACCTGAAGATTGGGGTGAAGAGGAAGATGGAGTGGAGAGAGCAGGCAGTGGTGCTGGGAAAGAACCTTGGCCCCTACAGCAAGACCACACCTGCAAAGCGCCCCCGGAAAGGTAAGGCTCACAGTAGCGTTCTTCATGAGAGGGAATTAGGCTCTACTGCACGTACAGCGAGACTTTTCATTGCTTTATTGTGCTATAATACCAAAGTCAAGATACAATACTGGGGAGCCCTGAAGCCTAAATGGCCTACTTGTAGCCCTCAGTGCAATGCTGCTTGTATGAGAGCAGCCTGTAAGGAGAGAGGAGGGCAGCTGTAGTTTTGTAGATTAACAAGGCACCTGTTCCCCAGATCAAGATGGAGGGAGTCTGCTGAAACAGCTTCAGCTTCTGCCATTACACTCTCCTGGAGGAGAAGGCCAAGGCAGTGAAGGAGAGGACCAGACTCAACATGGTCGCTGGGCCCCTGTCCTTGGCCGTGAGCAGCAAGGAGCACGCTGCTCGCCTCTGACACTAGGGCCGTCAGAGGATCTGAGCCAAGCCCAAATCAGTGAACAATTCTGCTCCTGCTCCTCCCTGTGGATGTACTACAGCTGTCAATCCACAGGTCTGATTTCATGCGCTGCCACAACATCATTGTGTACGGTGAGAGTGGTCTGTGCGGTCAGTGTACTGTGTGTGAACCAGGTTCTTTTTTTTTGTGATCTTCCTCAGGCCCTCCATCCACCCAGCCAGCTGACACACCTTCCATGCTGCTGAGCTACTCAGAGCCTGGGGCCTTAGCGTGAGTTCCCCTATGATAAGGTTACCCCTAAGGTTAGACCGCATCATTACAAAACTAGTGGTGTTTTTCCTCTCGACTTCAGCGACCACTGCCCAATAGCGTGTATTCGTGACACTAAATTAAAAGGTGTTAAAGCTCGTTTTACCGTCAAAAGAAATTTTAAGCATTTCTCTGAACAAGCATTTATGTTAGAGTTGTACCACAGTGATATTGGGTTAACCACGGCAATCCCTGATCCAAACCTGGCTTTGGATTATTTTGCGAAAACATTCAATTCTATTTTAGATAACCTCGCACCTTTTAAGAAATTCAGAGTAAAAAAAAGGAACAATCCCTGGTTTTGTTCCGAAATCGCTGAAATGCTACGTAACAGAGATGTTGCCTGGCGCAAAGCACGAGCATCTAAATCACCCTCTGATTGGCAATATTTTCGTCAACTTCGAAATAGGTGTCTTGCTACTATTCGAAATGCCAAATCGTCATTTTATGTCTCTGCATTGTCCGAAAGTCAAGGAAACCCAGCTAAATTTTGGAAAACGGTTAAATCATTATCGCACAGTCTAACCTCTAACTTTCCAAATGAAATTGTTCAAGGTGATACCACTATCTCAGACGGAAGGAAAATTTGTGATGCATTTAATAAACATTTTATTTCATCAGGTTATTTATTTGAAAATGCCAGATATCCCTCCATAGTGTCTGACTCTAGCACACCATGGGAAAATAAATTAAGCACTCAGACCTTTTCTTTAAAACTGATTTCAAATACTGAGGTATTTAAAGCCCTTCGCTCAATCGATCCAAAAAAGTCCACCGGGGCGGATCAGTTAGAGCCTAGAATTTTATTATTAGCAGCTCCATTAATATATAATAGCATAACACACATTTTTAATCTGACTGTGGCATCAGATACAATCCCTGATCTCTGGAAGACAGCTTTCGTCCTTCCCTTACATAAAGGAGGTCAGCTCAATGAGCTAAATAATTATCGACCAATCTCTAAACTTTCATGCCTAGCTAAAGTTTTAGAGAAACTGGTCAACGATCAGGTAAGAACATTTTTAGACCAATTCTCAATTTTAAACCCATATCAATCAGGATTTAGACCCGGTTATAGTACTGTGACAGCAACATCAAAAGTTTTGAATGACGTTGCTATTGCCTTAGATAAAAAACAGGATTGCCTTGCTATTTTTATCGATTTATCTAAGGCTTTCGACACTGTCGATCATCAAATTCTTTTGGAACGTTTGGATTCCATTGGATTTGATAAAAAATCGCTTAACTGGTTTACGAACTACCTAAATGGTAGAACGCAAGCTGTCATGGCTGATGGCTATCAATCCAGCTTTGAGAATGTTAATAAAGGTGTGCCACAGGGTTCTATTTTAGGGCCAACTTTATTTGGTATTTACATAAATGAGCTAGGAAAATACCTCAGATACAGCTCAATTCATCTTTATGCGGACGACGCCATTCTATATACAATGGCGCCCTCTGCTGCCCAGGCGGTTCAAAACCTACAGTCTGACTTCTGTGTTATACAGAAAATTTTACTTGATCTTAAATTAGTTTTAAATTTGGATAAAACAAAATGCATGTTGTTTTCAAATAAAAAGAATAGCAGTTCCACAGAAGTGAATATTTCCACCCTTAATGGGACATTGGTTGAGAGAGTATCCAGCTATAAGTACCTTGGTTTTTGGTTGGATGACAAACTATGCTTCAAAATACACATTACTGAATTGTCGAAATCTTTAAAAGCAAAACTAGCATTCTTTTATAGAAATAAGTCATGTTTTACTCAATACTGCAAAAAACAAATTATACAGTCAACATTTTTATCTGTGATAGACTATGGTGATGTGATTTATATGAACTCTCCCACCTCCACTCTTAAACCTCTCGATGCAGTCTATCATTCCGCCCTCAGATTTATAACCGGGGATGTTTTTAGAACACATCATTGTATACTGTATGAGAAAGTTGGGTGGCAGTCCTTGGCAGTTAGGAGAAAACAACACTGTATTCTATTTATCTACAAAGCACTTCTTGGTGAACTGCCTGCATACCTCACATGTCTTCTTAATGTGAAATCATCGTCACACTGCACTAGGTCCCAAGACTTTTTGGCTCTAGAAAATTGTCGTGTCCGCACGGAGATCGGGAAATTGGCTTTTATGTACTATGCTCCAAACAAATGGAATAATATACAAAAACACACAAAATTAGACAAGCTAATCCCTTTTAATCAATTTAAATCTCTATTGATTGACATAGAGCAGTGTGAATGTGTGTGTTTTCGCTGAACCATTGTTGCGCCTAAATAGTGCTTTTATGTTGTTATTTATTAATATTTTAGTTTTTATACTGTAATATTATATGCTGCTGTTCTGTTTTAATATTTTCTATACTGTTGTTATTTTTGTATTGTAAACAGGGCGTCCTTGTAAAAGAGAGCTTGCTCTCAATGGCCCTTCCCTGTTTAAATAAAGGTATGACGATGACCCCTGGTGGGTAGTATGTCACTGAATCCTGATTAGACCAATTGTGCATCTAGATATACTGATATTTCTGTCCAGATATGATTGCATCAAGTTTAGTTATTGTAGCACCCCCAAGTCATGTGTCCATCAGATCTATCTTCATCCATTGTGTCGTGTAACATGGTGATTTGATACATGGGGATCAGTGTTTAGGGATCAGATATAGACCTTAAACCTTATTCCATTTCTTTTGCTCCAGATTTACAGAATATGGGCCAGAGGATGCACTCCTGTGCCTCGGTGAAGACCTTCAGGACTGTGAACCCAACGTCCTTGAGGGGTTGATAAAATAGCGTTGAGGCAGACTGTGATGTATCCATGTGTCGGTGCCAAAAGGAAACTCAGCAGCTCAATCTCTTTTCATTGCTGTTACTTTCGGTTTTGGCACCGACACATGGATACATCAGAGTCTGCTTCAACCCCATTTTATCCCCCACCCCCCTCCCAGTCTGCCTTAACCCTATTTTAGACCCACCCCCTTCAGCTTCAGCAGGTGCAGTAAGTGCCCAGGTGCATGGTGTGCCCCAGTGCAGTCTGCAACCACACATGCAGGTCGCCATGCTGCAGGAAAGCTTGTGGACCACACCTTTGTAAGTCTTAATAAAGTATATGTACATTTCAAGTTCAAATATTCATAGAGGGACCTACAATTAAAGTAATAAAGCCTGAGGACGTGCCAGGCACCAGGCATCTTGCAGTTTGGTTTCGGGCCCTTTGGTGACGCTCCCTCAGGAGAGATTTGTGGTGCCCCTTGCAGCAGTTCTGACTTCCTGCTGTTCCAGGTGATTGAAGGCGTTTCTGTGCTGCAGTCCCACCAAGCCAGGGAAGCTGTGCAGGATAACTGACCAGTGGAGAGAAGCCACAGTGCAGCTAAGCTCTAGCCTAGTTAATGCAAAGGCACTTTTCTTTCGCAAGAGTTCCATTGGTGCTTATGACCAACATGGCACAGGTACCGCCATCACACAAACACAGGCCCCGTGCACACACACATTGCCTTTATTTTTTACTTGAGCGACTTTGTACGCTCCCACTATGCCAGCTTTCCCTCTGCAGGTCAGCAGAACTGCGCAGTCAGTTTAGCATATAGTGTGTTCCTATTGGCCATCATTAATTAATTCCAGGCTAATATATCTTCGTAACACAAATTCAAAATTGAACACTTGATTTATAGAGCGGATTCGGGTCATTCCAAATTATATAGAAGGTACCTAAAAGCTGTGCAGCTGCTCCTGAAAAGACACGTCCACATGGTCTGGTGTGCAGGTGTCTTTCTATGCCTAAAACGTCCCCCAGGATTCCACACATGTAGAACAGGGACCTGTGGAAGGAGAGAAAAGGGGCTTGCCTGTCTCGTCTGTAAAGAGAGTCTAGGCAGAGCTGCTGTCGGTCCTGTAAAGCTAACCTTCTCCTGGTCTCCCTCCTCAGGCAAGAACGTGTCAGTCAGTGCATTTGACTGTGTGACCATGTGGGGCGCAGTGTGTAGCGTTTCCCAAAGGTAGCACATCTGTAAGAAGGCGGCACTGCAGGCCTGTCCACCCATTTGAGGTCCCAGGATTCCACAGCTGTGCGTCAGGGATCTGTGGGTCGTGATCCTGTGTCACCTGGAGCAACACTTACTACACCCCTGAGATAGGCGTGAGCCTCATCAGGTGTGTTTGTGGAGCATTACTGGTGACGGGGGCTACAGAAAATGCAGTTCTTTACCTCACAAATATTAAGTTAAAAAATAAGTATTTAAGCATTTAGTCAATTCTTGTTTCACATGTTCAGACATACAGGCCTCTTTAATCCCAGTGAAACAGAGTGAGTGCCTGGATGAGCTCTGATGTTTTTTTTCTTCTTCCTCAGCAGTGTGAATGAAGAGCACTGAACACCCCATTGTTCTGTACAGAGGAGAACCTGCCATTGCTCACTATTGCATAATCTTCACATGACTTGTTAATATGTAAATAGTTCAATCCATTTATGTGCAATAAAATAGTCATGAGAATTTTCTGGTTGGTGTATCGCTACATACATTTATTATTTATTTTTTAAAGAAGTCCTGCACTTTACCCTTTCCATGTCAGTCGTGGCCAGTTTAACAGTGACAGGTAGCCTATATATAAATGGGCCAAAGCATACCAAATAAATAACATGTTAAGTATGTTTAGAAGAGAAGATGCGCAAAACAAAAATTACATAAAGTATGTCTAGATTGTCTAAGCAAATATATTTGGGCAGAATCCCAGACTGCAGTCAATCCTGCAAATAAAATGCTTCTGTATATTGAGAGTAATATTGGAGTCCTCCCAAAGTCTCTCCTGTACAGAACATGCAGGTCCAACATCTGCAGTCCTCAGGGCCCAAAAGCATCCATATTAAATTTCCAGAATCCAGAGAGGATAAATGAGTGAAAAGTAAATTCTTATTCAATTAGCTTATGTTATGCCCATTTACATCCACAGTTCAGGTGGGCATTTGTCTATTGATATGAATAGTTTATATAAGAAGAGGAATTCATATCAATACACACCTGACAACACAAGTCACACAGTTGTGATGAAAACAATCCTCTCCTGATGAACAGTGCTCCATAGAGAGAAGAATAGTTAAAACAGGTAAGCTTGTTGCTTTACTCTTTTGGGAGACGATACATGTATGATGTGAAAAAGCCAGTGTAAACACCCTGGGTTATTCTGGAATGCTGTAGCCTCAATCGAGATTCAGAATTTGAAACGGGATACTAGAGATTCCCACTTCCCTTCACAGGGTATCCACCAGGTGGCAGCGTTAGATCTAACAAGGATGGAACTGTGACTAGGAGTAGCTCGAGTATCACTGCTGAAGAGATACTACTGTGTTTCAAAATACTTGTAATATCGATTCATTAGCATTAACTTTGGGACCAATCTTTTGCTTGTTTCTTGGAGTGTGAATGAAAAGTATTAGGCTTCAGCTCAAACTTCTCATGACCATGCCATGTTTTTAACTCACTCAGTGCCAGGGACGCCTTAAGTGCATTTTACATACTTTCCCAACTTTTTTGGAATTGGGGTTTGTACATGTTTTTGTTTAGATAAGAAGTGTTCTGGCAGTATTTATTTTTAAAGGTTTTCAACTTATTTTTTCCAAATGTCTCCATTTTGAATGGCTAGTTCCTGGGATTGTTTATAGTTCAGATTGTTCCATTTTTCAGAGAACTGGTTTTCGTTTAAAGACTCTTCAATGTCTCCAAGAATTTTGTTGTAGTGAGCTTGCTTTTTTCATTTAAAAGTTGAATTTATATTCTTTAAGTACCTCGCAGTATTTTGGTCTTAATTTAGTTTTTTGTGGTTTTTTTGGTTAAACAATTGTCGTATTCCTCATAATTTAGATTATAAAATATTCCAAAAACAATGGACTGTAGTCTCATGGTAGTAATCAAAGGTGGACATTCCCTTCTTGGAGTTGATTGGAAGAATCCAAACACGCACATTATAAATGTCTGTCACCATTTTTTAGCCTCCCTCCCTTTAGTCTCGTTTTTCTGTAACTAGGAAGTTTCCATCTGAATAAGTCATGTTGGTGTGAAGGATCTATCACTTACAGGGGTGGTAATTAACCCTTCAGAGAGGAGGAATGTCAGACCTCTAATTCACCATTTAAAAAAAAATGGGGACCCAAACATTGGGTGTCTTCAACACAAGAGGGACCAAATTCTTCCTACTTAAAGGCTGCAGTACACTGAATGGCATACCCCCTCATAAGGGGTAACTTGGGAAATAAAGATTTTTTTCTAAACCTAGAGAGAAGTGATACCTACCCATTCACATTAGTCAGCCCCAAGGGATAGGTTTAACTTGGATGAAATCAGATGTGAATTGACGGTTCTAAAAGGAGATTTACCAGTTTTTGAAGGGCTAACTACTTGCCCTATTGAACTCCATTGAAACACACTGACAAGCTGTGGTTAAAAGGTACATTACTCATCTCACCTTTCTTGGGTCTGAATTAGTTTCTGATATTAAGGCAAAAAAGAAAAAAAACAGCAGACCCTGTGGTCCTCCAGGACCAGGAATGAAGATCATTGATTACTGATGTAGGGTATTTGTTACTCAGGGTGGTCAGGGGGCTGGTCCATGTGCCTTATAGCCCTGCTTGTCTATCATAGTCGAATCCCGCCTTGTTCAGTCAAAAAAAAAGCCTAATTTTTTTATCACACTAGGGTAAGGCCCTCTAAAGAGCATCAGTATGATTTACAGAAAATGTTTTGAAGGAATTTAGATAATTTAAGATGACCAAAAACCTTGAAAATAGCCAAAAAGCTTTCGCTATGATACAGCCTTCATCTGTTGAAGTGGAAAGGGCATTCTCAGTCTGCTGACATGCTGACCCCCCCACCCCCAAAGCTGAAGTTATGAGGGATGCTTGTATGCTCTGTGTCTACCTCTATTCAGTTATACAATTTTCATAGGTTGTCATATTGTAAACAATGTAGAGGACATGCCCCATCAGCTAGAACTAAGCAGTTGGTCTCCCTGACAGGGCATGCCCCACCAGCTGACAACGAGGAATTTAGTTTGCTGACATCTCAATATAATTTCAGTTAAAAAATAAACATGGACATACATGGCTGTTGAAAGCTGCAGTACATTATTTATTTCAAGACAGGATACAAAAAAAGAACAAGACAGTTGTGCTGCAGAAGCAGTTACAAGAGAAGCCTGGTGAATCACAACCATCTTATGTGCCAATCGACAAATAACCCAGCGGGACAGGCAGTGGACAAAATACACGTCCATCCACTGTATCCTTGAAATCCACCTTTTGGCAGACCTTACTGAACGAGTTCTTCTTGAAGAAAGAAGTAAAAGTACTAAAAGGGAAATACCATAGTAATAAAAACTAGCAGCAAGTGGGACCTTCCATCAGACAAAAGCACAAGTAGAGTCACTGGGTGTCATCATTGCTTACAATAAGTTACGGTTACACTTACAGTAAGTTGCCAATAGCAGTAAGTTGGATAAACACGTTTGTGTTTTGCCATCTCCCAGCAAAATACTTAAATAACCATAAGGCAGGCTACTGTGGCTGATTGGTCTCTTTGGAATGCACAACATCGCTGTTGTTCCTGTGGTTTTTCCTGAAAAAGCACTTTCCATCACCGGCGTCTTTGAAGAGAATATATCCAATTTCAAACAGATTACATATCACGGTAAAGTCAAAATTTGGCCTTTACAATCAGGTTGATGCTATTTTAAACATACTGACGTGTTACAAACAAGTCAATTATTTGAAAAATCTTATATGTTCTAAAAGTGTTTAACAGGCAACCCCTCAAAAAAATATATCAAGAATGAGATGCCACACAATCATATTTAAAAGAACGATATATAGATATTCTGCAAAGGATAAATACATTTTTAAAAACTAAGAGACATTGGCCAAGGTAAGTTTTTGTTCCAAAAAATTCAGGTAAATTGTAAATTGTTCAGCAAATTAAATCCTACATTCAGAGAAAGAGAAAACCCTCCAGCCATCAGATATGGATTATAGACAGACTGAACAGATGATTATTAATTTATGAACTCAGCCTGTGCTTATCTCCCATTTTCCAATCTTGTCTCAGACTCATTGGGTATATGACCAACAGTAAAGTTTTTTTATTCATACAAAATACAGTAGATAAAAAAAATGACACCTTTATAACATGACTTTTCAAAAGGGAAGAGATTCATGAGAATGAGGGCAGTGATAACTGTAAACTAAGTGAGGGGGGAAAAGAACACAAAGCTTAATTGCACACCTCACAAAGTTTGATGGTGTGAAGAGAATTGAACAGAGATACCATGCGTATCGTTGGTGACAACAAAAAGGGTGTGATCAAGAACAAACAGTTACTAATCCATCTCACAAGTCAGAAAACAACTTTTAAATAGAGCTGGTAATACTGACATTAATTAGAATGGTGTTGGTTTCGCTTTTTTTTCCAAAACAGATGCGGAAGTCTAACGCTACACTGAGAACAAAAAACAGCTAGAGGCTGGAGGCCCCCTTCAGGAGGACAGGAAGATAATCAGCTGGGAGCAGGTCAAGGTTTCTGCCCCACATTGATACTTAACCTATCCCACCATCCTCTGTGATAGCCTGCCCTGACACATGAGGGGCGGGCAGAAGGACCTGGCCACTATGTTTAGGGTGGGGTTAGATGCAGTTCTGCTAGGATGACACAGTGACCGGGTTCAGAGAACCATTGCGGCTATAGAACTTTGTGAAGGCCTCTTCTAGAACTGAAGCCAGTCGCATCTGATCACCCTAGAGGAAAAGAGGGAGAGAGACGGGGTAGTCATTTTAAAGTAGTAACATTTGTGCAACAGATGTAATACTCCTGCACGGAATTAATTTTGGGAATCATGCAGGCATATAGCAGGGGTTTCAAGCCTTGGGACAGGGCTGTCAAGTGCGACAATGTGAAATTTGTGATTAAAAAAATGTGCAAACATATCGCACCCGTGGGACAAGTTATTTGGTTCAATTCAGTTTTATCATTAGGATATTAATGTTAAATCTGCAGGACTCAACACAATTTATCCTCTCAGACACACAATTGCCTGCATTCTGGGAGATGTATTTCAAGTTGTCACTATCATCCCGTAGCGTGCTGCATGAATAGGGATACACATGCAGCAACAAAGGGGTGTTGTAAAGCATTACCGACTGCAAACACTTGCTAAGTACAACACACCCATCTAACATGATGATGGTCTCTACAATTCTTTTCCAAGCTGCAAAGTTTCTAAAATCCCTATAATCGTACAGACTGTTATTGTATAGAATTGGGTGGTTTGAGACCACGATGATGAGCTTCTTTTCAGAAAGACAAAAGAATGCAAGCACGAAGGACATTTTTTAATAATTAAAAAAAAAAAAATCGTTCCCGATTGGCTGACAGTGCGACACAATAGCCAATGTTTCAGGGACAAACATACGGGTTATTTCTCGCTGTGTCCTGACTCCACCGCTCCCGCTGTTTGTTGCCGTTACCCAGAGACTTTGAATGGAATCGTTTTGTCGCTAGTAGATGGTGTGAACTCGGTGTTACACAGCAATAGATAGCAACTTTCGAGCAGTAGCGCAAAGTCAGTCAGCGAGCTACAGTTGAGAACTTTTTTTACCCAAACGTTTTACCCATTGTCATTGTCCCCCTCTATCATATTAAGTTGAGAATATAGCGCACTCTTTAAATAAATTGTCATTTCGGCAGAGCTGCTTTTTTATATTAGGTTTTTTTATTTCCGTAATTGAAAATTATGAATACGACGATCGCAGCAATGATTGTTAAAAAGCACCCAGATCAAAAGCTACTAGCCTAAAATGGTTATTATTTACTTGGTCATTGCAAGCAAAACTATACTTATCTTAAAAACCTGGCAGTATTGAACAAGTACAGAGAAAGTGGAAGCCCACTTACAGAAAGTAGCCATCAGAGTTATTAAATGTCTTTAAAAGAGATTTTAATTTAATTTATTGTTTTTATTTTTTAAAAGGGCCACATATAGCCTAGTTTCTACAACCATGGATACTGATGGCCTGCACCCCTGTAGACCCTGGGATATGACGAGAGATAGAATGAGAGAGACGACTGACCGGAAACACTGCAGGTTACATTATGCGATAGATTTGCGTTCCAGGCCGCTTTCAGTCGGTGTAGTTGTACTCCGAGAATTGGGGTTCGCGCCCCGGTCCTGCCAGATCAGAGCATGGCCGGTGCCCTGTGGGAGCGGCAATTGGCGGCTGCTTCCAGGTGGGGGAGGGGCTCGGAGAGAATCGCTGCGCACAGAAAGGCCCGGGGCGAGTTGGAATCATGATCAGGAGCTCGAGAAGTTGTGCCCTGTACAGGACGTGGCGCCCTCCTTCCAACTACCGGCTGACAGGCTTGTATAGCGGTGGTTGTCTAGCGGTTGCTACACGGGGGGAATTGAATTAGAATAGGGGTTCATTTGGCTACTAAATTGGGAGAGAGAAAAATGGGAATAAATCTAGAATAAAAAAAATGTGCGTTCTGTGCAGCATCTTATGTTTTATGTTGTGCTCATTGTGTCAGTCAATTTCCTCTAGGTCAATAAGTTTCATTCATTCATTCATTCATTCAGACATTAGGGGGCCAAGCAGCAAAGCAGATTCTTTTTTAAATTATTATTTATTTATTTTCTCCCCTTTCACCTAAAATTCCTGTGAGCTGGTTGGGCCGAGATTCACCAAACTTGGTAGGCTTGTTGGGATGGCAGACCTCTTGGATCTTTTAAATTATGATGCAGATTGAACACCTGGTGGTGCTGTAGTGCATGTGACAAAATCTGACTGCAATGACAAATTTGCCAAACACTTAAAATGCAACTCCTACAAAAGTAGACCAATTTGCACGAAACTTGGTATACACACTCCGTAGGCCGTGTGTCATAAAAGTTACGTACAGAATTTCTATATGTTAAGAGATGGCCGAATGACGAGCCAATGAATTTTCAGTGGCCATGGCTTATCACAAAAATGCTAATAATTCCAAAACCGTTTGACACAAAGTTATGAAACGTAGGTCTTATTAAGTCACATGAAGACTTCAAGAAATCACTATTCCTTTGCAAAGATTTTAAACATGCTACAGTGACAAAAGCCCTCATTAGGAACATAGATATGTACTACATGGGTGCCATCTTAAATTGGCCTCCATGTTGTTTAAAATGTACTCATCTATTACTTTACCTTAACTGCTTGGCTGATTCTTATGAAACTTGGCATATAGTTAGAAGGTATCAAGGCCACTTAAAAAGATAACTTGCGAAGAAATAGTGAATACGGCACAAAAAAATGACAGAATTCGGGCGTGTAATTAATTCCAGACATGGTTTCTGGCCTCGGAACATGGTCTGAATTCAAGGACCCATTGTTCTGAACAAGACAAGACTTCCAAAACATGGCTGCTATTAAAAAAAAAAAGGGCTATTTAGCATAGTCAGTCATTGTTCCATCTGAAAACGTTTTATTTTAAAATCTTCTCCTCATGAAGCATAATTCTGATCAAGAAGCCCTTTGGAACATGAACACTTTGTGCAACTGCTCAACTAAATAGAGCGAGTGTACATTCCAAGTTGTTTGCATAAAACTAAACTAATAAAACTAGAAATACTGTTACGCTCGCTTGTCATTTATTGTTCAAAGCATCCTGAGCACGACATTGCAAACACTGTTGCTAAGTTTATAATGTCCGAGAGTCTGCTGACAGCGCAGCGCGGCCCAGTTCGACAGCGCAGCGCGGCCCAGTTCGACAGCGCAGCGCGGCCCAGTTCGACAGCGCATCGCGGCCCAGTTCGATAGCGCATCGCTACTGGATGATTGGATAGGTGGTGTCTTTTTAACCGGATATATCTTGCAGAGCAACTGGATATATGGTGTCTAGTTTGCATCAGCTTGTGAACTATTTGGCTCTCCATAGCCATCAACAAAGTGAGATGGGATTACCACAGCAGCTTTCTTTTTGCTTAATAATTGATTGATGACGTTCCAAGTGGATTTGATCTTATTAGCAGGCTCTTTGAATTTTTTTTCATAATTATTTCTTCTTTTAAACGAGTCCACCCTTTATGCAATCAAGTGAATACATCCGTACCTCAAAATCCTATATATTGATTGTCTAAAGATGGCTCCCTCATCATAATCCTAACTTTACTGCAGTAAGTGCTAGTGTGTTGTTTCCGTCACACCCTCAGTAAATGGCAAAAGTCCCACTAGAAGATGGAATAAAATCGCAAAGTTACATGTTTTCTAATTGACGGTGGGTCTTTTGACTAATGGAGAGAAGCCATGCAGACATCAGATAAGAGGGAAAACACGATTTATCTAAGGAGACAATTCAGGCACGTCACCAAGAAGTGTACGCCAAGCTAATGTAACGCTTTCTTAATATTGGTTTGTTTTATTATTGGTTTGTTTGTGCCAATGAACACTAACCACTAGGGTGGGTCACATAATGTTTGAGCCTTTGTGGTTCTTACTTATTCCCACCCGACACATCCCCCAATCAAAAAACCATAAAATATAAACCTGGACATGACCAACAGGTGGACACAGACACACACATACAGGAGAGGGGAGAAATTGTCCATTGCTCCACAGAGAGGAGCTGCAGTTACAAGAGTTTGAAGTTTGAATCCCTAACCCTATAGATTACCATGTTTAATATCTCAAAAATCTATTATTTTTAAGGCACAAAAGCTAATACGTAGTTAAAATGATGCTCATTTACTATGAAATACTTCTGATAGAGTAGCGTGCATTAGCGCAAATGTGTTAATCTTAAGTGCTAAGTCATTGTGATTAAAATATCCGACTAAAATTAGACCAAAATTCTGACAAAAACAAAATTCAAATAACTAGAATATGATAATAAAACGGTACAAGCCAGCAAATGGCAATCTGAAGCAATTAAAACAGGTGCATAAATAAAAATCAGGTAGTCTGAAGGCGATGTGGGTGACTCCCTTACCTCACTGATGAACCCCAGCTGAACCAGCTCCACTGCCAGTTCTTGCACATTCTCATCTAAAGAATCAGACAAAACATCCAGTCAGTCAGTGCTGCCCCTTCGACAAACATGCATGTCTTATTAACAATTAATGCATGTCTTAACAATTAATACATGCAAATTATATGCAAAAACCATATATATATATATATATATATATAAATATTACACTGCGTGTAAGCATTGGTCAGCTCTTCAATGTAAAACAGCGATTTTTGAACCTTGATATCTCCGCTGTTTCATAACCAATCTCAATGCCATTTCACAGGTGGACTATTATCGCCATTGGCCCAAATACTGTTTTTGGTATAGCTACATTATCATTCTGTCGGTCATTGTAAGACCTGCATGCTTTTTATACTTTTATGGCTGTAAACTATATCAAATTTGAATGAAACTTCAATTTTGACAATGAATTGCC
>JAKUDI010000481.1:0-29597 GCA_022702515.1 Ilyophis sp. 1 JC-2022
CATCTGATGAAACACTCCCGAGTCCCGAGTCCCAAGATCTGCAGCAGCATGTGGAGGAGAGCACTGGGTTATTCTCAGAATACAGAAAGCGCCGCAAGCAGGACACAACTAGAAGTCCAGAGACACAGTTGAATAACTATCTTGGCCTTTGCAGTGGGCAGGGTTGTCTCTCATTTTGGGATGCAAATAGGAACTCCCTCCCTGCACTTTTTCCGGTTGCAATGAGGGCGCTTGCAGTGCCAGCATCAAGCGCCCCAGTTGAGAGGGTCTTTAGCCATGGTGGAATCATTATGAGGCCACATCGTGTGCTCGGCTCGGAGACAAGACCCTTTCAAATCTCATATTTTGCAAATGCAACAACTTGTAAACAGGAAATGTTTATGGATTTAGCCATGGTTACACCTGTCGTTTCAATGTGATCTCAGTCATACGATCACGCCAGGTTGCATTAAGATGCATGTTTTGACGCAACAAGGTTGCTTTGTAATTTTTTTTAGTGGCGGTTTTTTTAATGTTTGGGTTTGGTACCCTGGTCTGTTGTGAATCATTCTGATCAGGTGGTACATTCTGCTGGAGAGTGACTCTGATTCCGCTGAACTGAGGGACCTGGATGTGCTGACATCTGCAGTTATGGCATCATGGTCCCCATCGGGGCAACATGCCCGCCGCCCTCCTTTTCACATGGCACAATTATAAACAAAAACCTACAGTACATGCATTCGAATGTCTCCCTTCTTTATGGAGTTATATGGAGAAGAGATTAATAAATAAGCTTTTATAAAGTTGTTAGTTTTTTGTTTGATTACGTTTATTTCACTGAATATCAATAATTATAATACAAATTAAATTCATTGTCATACTTTTTGAACAGGTTAGATAGATTGGCCAATAATATCATTATTAGACAGGTGCTAATACCTTCTTTTCTCTTTATAAAGACCGGATACTGCAGGTAAGACTGTATCTTGGGGAGAAAAAAAGAAAGTGACTTGACTTGGGACTTGACTTGCCTTAACTAAGGACTCGACTTGACTTGACTTGACATAATCTGTGACTTGACTTGACTTGACTTGCCCAAGACAAAATGACTTGGGACTTGCTTGAGACTTGGACTAAATGACTTGAGACTTACTTGTGACTTGGATAAGAGGGACTTGGTCACATGTCTGCTATTAACTCAGCTGATTACTTGAGTAAAGGAAAGTGCAGGCATCCATGCTTGATGCTTATGAATTAACTATTAACTCAGCTGATTACTTGTAAATGAAAGAGCAGGTATTTCATACTTGATGCTTATGAATGAACTATTAACTCAGCTGATTACTTGAGTAAAGGAAAGAGCAGGCATCCATACTTAATTCTTCTGAATGAACTATTAACTCAGCTGATTATTTGAGTAAAGGAAAGAGCAGGTATTTCATACTTGATGCTTATGAATGAACTATTAACTCAGCTGATTACTTGAGTAAAGGAAAGTGCAGGCATCCATACTTGATGCTTATGAATGAACTATTAACTCAGCTGATTACTTGAGTAAAGGAAAGAGGAGGCATCCACACTTAATGCTTATGAATGAACTATTATCTCAGCTGATTACTTGAGTAAAGGAAAGAGCAGGCATCCATACTTGATGCTTATGAATGAACTATTAACTCAGCTGATTACTTGAGTAAAGGAAAGAGCAGGCATCCATACTTGATGCTTATGAATGAACTATTAACTCAGCTGATTACTTGAGTAAAGGAAAGAGCAGGCATCCATACTTGATGCTTATGAATGAACTATTAACTCAGCTGATTACTTGAGTAAATGAAAGAGCAGGTATTTCATACTTGATGCTTATGAATGAACTATTAACTCAGCTGATTACTTGAGTAAAGGAAAGAGCAGGCATCCATACTTGATGCTTATGAATGAACTATTAACTCAGCTGATTACTTGAGTAAATGAAAGAGCAGGTATTTCATACTTGATGCTTATGAATGAACTATTAACTCAGCTGATTACTTGAGTAAAGGAAAGAGCAGGCATCCATACTTGATGCTTATGAATGAACTATTAACTCAGCTGATTACTTGAGTAAAGAAAAAAGCAGGCATCCATACTTGATGCTTATGAATGAACTATTAACTCAGCTGATTACTTGAGTAAAGGAAAGAGCAGGTATTTCATACTTGATGCTTATGAATGAACGATTAACTCAGCTGATTACTTGAGTAAAGGAAAGAGCAGGCATCCATACTTAATGCTTATGAATGAACTATTAACTCAGCTGATTACTTGAGTAAAGAAAAAGCAGGCATCCATACTTGATGCTTATGAATGAACTATTAACTCAGCTGATTACTTGAGTAAAGGAAAGAGCAGGCATCCATACTTGATGCTTATGAATGAACTATTAACTCAGCTGATTACTTGAGTAAAGGAAAGAGCAGGCATCCATACTTGATGCTTATGAATGAACGATTAACTCATCTGATTACTTGAGTAAAGGAAAGAGCAGGCATCCATACTTGATGCTTATGAATGAACTATTAACTCAGCTGATTACTTGAGTAAAGGAAAGAGCAGGCATCCATACTTGATGCTTATGAATGAACTATTAACTCAGCTGATTACTTGAGTAAAGAATAAAGCAGGCATCCATACTTGATGCTTATGAATGAACTATTAACTCAGCTGATTACTTGAGTAAAGAAAAAAGCAGGCATCCATACTTGATGCTTATGAATGAACTATTAACTCAGCTGATTACTTGAGTAAAGGAAAGAGCAGGCATCCATACTTGATGCTTATGAATGAACTATTAACTCAGCTGTGATTACTTGAGTAAAGGAAAGAGAAG
The DNA here is from genome assembly GCA_022702515.1 of Ilyophis sp. 1 JC-2022. Classification (NCBI taxonomy): domain Eukaryota; kingdom Metazoa; phylum Chordata; class Actinopteri; order Anguilliformes; family Synaphobranchidae; genus Ilyophis; species Ilyophis sp. 1 JC-2022. The sequence continues at coordinate 2,846 of JAKUDI010000481.1, forward strand.
GCATCCGTACTTGATGCTTATGAATGGACTATTAACTCAGCTGATTACTTGAGTAAAGGAAAGAGCAGGTATTTCATACTTGATGCTTATGAATGAACTATTAACTCAGCTGATTACTTGAGTAAAGGAAAGAGCAGGCATCCATACTTGATGCTTATGAATGAACTATTAACTCAGCTGATTACTTGAGTAAAGGAAAGAGCAGGCATCCATACTTGATGCTTATGAATGAACTATTAACTCAGCTGATTACTTGAGTAAATGAAAGAGCAGGTATTTCATACTTGATGCTTATGAATGAACTATTAACTCAGATGATTACTTGAGTAAAGGAAAGAGCAGGCATCCATACTTGATGCTTATGAATGAACTATTAACTCAGCTGATTACTTGAGTAAAGGAAAGAGCAGGCATCCATACTTGATGCTTATGAATGAACTATTAACTCAGCTGATTACTTGAGTAAATGAAAGAGCAGGTATTTCATACTTGATGCTTATGAATGAACTATTAACTCAGATGATTACTTGAGTAAAGGAAAGAGCAGGCATCCATACTTGATGCTTATGAATGAACTATTAACTCAGCTGATTACTTGAGTAAAGGAAAGAGCAGGCATCCATACTTGATGCTTATGAATGAACAATTAACTCAGCTGATTACTTGAGTAAATGGAAAGAGCAGGCATCCATACTTGATGCTTATGAATGAACTATTAACTCAGCTGATTACTTGAGTAAAGGAAAGAGCAGGTATTTCATACTTGATGCTTATGAATGAACGATTAACTCAGCTGATTACTTGAGTAAAGGAAAGAGCAGGCATCCATACTTAATGCTTATGAATGAACTATTAACTCAGCTGATTACTTGAGTAAAGGAAAGAGCAGGTATCCATACTTAATGCTTATGAATGAACTATTAACTCAGCTTTGATTACTTGAGTAAAGGAAAGAGAAGGCATCCGTACTTGATGCTGATGAATGAACTATTAACTCAGCTGATTACTTGAGTAAAGGAAAGAGCAGGCATCCATACTTGATGCTTATGAATGAACTATTAACTCAGCTGATTACTTGAGTAAAGGAAAGAGCAGGCATCCATACTTGATGCTTATGAATGAACTATTAACTCAGCTGATTACTTGAGTAAAGGAAAGAGCAGGCATCCATACTTGATGCTTATGAATGAACGATTAACTCATCTGATTACTTGAGTAAAGGAAAGAGCAGGCATCCATACTTGATGCTTATGAATGAACTATTAACTCAGCTGATTACTTGAGTAAAGGAAAGAGCAGGCATCCATACTTGATGCTTATGAATGAACTATTAACTCAGCTGATTACTTGAGTAAATGAAAGAGCAGGTATTTCATACTTGATGCTTATGAATGAACTATTAACTCAGCTGATTACTTGAGTAAAGGAAAGAGCAGGCATCCATACTTGATGCTTATGAATGAACTATTAACTCAGCTGATTACTTGAGTAAAGGAAAGAGCAGGCATCCATACTTGATGCTTATGAATGAACTATTAACTCAGCTGATTACTTGAGTAAAGGAAAGAGCAGGCATCCATACTTGATGCTTATGAATGAACTATTAACTCAGCTGATTACTTGAGTAAAGGAAAGAGCAGGCATCCATACTTGATGCTTATGAATGAACTATTAACTCAGCTGATTACTTGAGTAAATGAAAGAGCAGGTATTTCATACTTGATGCTTATGAATGAACTATTAACTCAGCTGATTACTTGAGTAAAGGAAAGAGCAGGCATCCATACTTGATGCTTATGAATGAACTATTAACTCAGCTGATTACTTGAGTAAAGGAAAGAGCAGACATCCATACGTGACGCTTATGAATTAACTATTAACTCAGCTGATTACTTGAGTAAAGGAAAGAGCAGGTATTTCATACTTGATGTTTATGAATGAGCTATTAACTCAGCTGATTACTTGAGTAAAATAAAAGCAGGCATCCATACTTGATGCTTATGAATTAACTATTAACTCAGCTGATTACTTGAGTAAAGGAAAGAGCAGGCATCCATACTTAATGCATATGAATGAACTATTAACTCAGCTGTGATTACTTGAGTAAAGGAAAGAGAAGGCATCCATACTTCATGCTTATGAATTAACTATTGACTCAGCTGATTACTTGAGTAAAGGAAAGAGCAGGCATCCATACTTGATGCTTATGAATGAACTATTAACTCAGCTGATTACTTGAGTAAAGGAAAGAGCAGGCATCCATACTTGCTGCTCATGAATGAACTATTAACTCAGCTGATTACTTGAGTAAAGGAAAGAGCAGGCATCCATACTTGATGCTTATGAATTAACTATTAACTCAGCTGATTACTTGAGTAAAGAAAAAAGCAGGCATCCATACTTGATGCTTATGAATGAACTATTAACTCAGCTGATTACTTGAGTAAAATAAAAGCAGGCATCCATACTTGATGCTTATGAATGAACTATTAACTCAGCTGATTACTTGAGTAAAGGAAAGAGCAGGCATCCATACTTAATGCTTATGAATGAACTATTAACTCAGCTGTGATTACTTGAGTAAAGGAAAGAGAAGGCATCCGTACTTGATGCTTATGAATGAACTATTAACTCAGCTGATTACTTGAGTAAAGAATAAAGCAGGCATCCATACTTGATGCTTATGAATGAACTATTAACTCAGCTGATTACTTGAGTAAAGGAAAGAGAAGGCATCCGTACTTGATGCTTATGAATAAACTATTAACTCAGCTGATTACTTGAGTAAAGGAAAGAGCAGGCATCCATACTTGATGCTTATGAATGAACGATTAACTCAGCTGATTACTTGAGTAAAGGAAAGAGCAGGCATCCATACTTGATGCTTATGAATGAACTATTAACTCAGCTGATTACTTGAGTAAAGGAAAGAGAAGGTATCCGTACTTGATGCTTATGAATGAACTATTAACTCAGCTGTGATTACTTGAGTAAAGGAAAGAGAAGGCATCCGTACTTGATGCTTATGAATGGACTATTAACTCAGCTGATTACTTGAGTAAAGGAAAGAGCAGGTATTTCATACTTGATGCTTATGAATGAACTATTAACTCAGCTGATTACTTGAGTAAAGGAAAGAGCAGGCATCCATACTTGATGCTTATGAATGAACTATTAACTCAGCTGATTACTTGAGTAAAGGAAAGAGCAGGCATCCATACTTGATGCTTATGAATGAACTATTAACTCAGCTGATTACTTGAGTAAAGGAAAGAGCAGGCATCCATACTTGATGCTTATGAATGAACTATTAACTCAGCTGATTACTTGAGTAAAGGAAAGAGCAGGCATCCATACTTGATGCTTATGAATGAACTATTAACTCAGCTGATTACTTGAGTAAAGGAAAGAGCAGGCATCCATACTTGATGCTTATGAATGAACTATTAACTCAGCTGATTACTTGAGTAAAGGAAAGTGCAGGCATCCATACTTGATGCTTATGAATGAACTATTAACTCAGCTGATTACTTGAGTAAAGGAAAGAGCAGGCATCCATACTTGATGCTTATGAATTAACTATTAACGCAGCTGATTACTTGAGTAAAGGAAAGAGCAGGCATCCATACTTGATGCTTATGAATGAACTATTAACTCAGCTGATTACTTGAGTAAAGGAAAGAGCAGGCATCCATACTTGATGCTTATGAATGAACTATTAACTCAGCTGATTACTTGAGTAAAGAAAGAGCAGACATCCATACGTGACGCTTATGAATGAACTATTAACTCAGCTGATTACTTGAGTAAAGGAAAGAGCAGGCATCCATACTTGATGCTTATGAATGAACTATTAACTCAGCTGATTACTTGAGTAAAGGAAAGAGCAGGCATTCCATACTTGATGCTTATGAATGAACTATTAACTCAGCTGATTACTTGAGTAAAGGAAAGAGCAGGCATCCATACTTGATGCTTATGAATGAACTATTAACTCAGCTGATTACTTGAGTAAAGGAAAGAGCAGGCATCCATACTTGATGCTTATGAATGAACTATTAACTCAGCTGATTACTTGAGTAAAGGAAAGAGCAGGCATCCATACTTGATGCTTATGAATGAACTATTAACTCAGCTGATTACTTGAGTAAAGGAAAGCAGGCATCCATACTTGATGCTTATGAATGAACTATTAACTCAGCTGATTACTTGAGTAAAGGAAAGAGCAGGCATCCATACTTGATGCTTATGAATGAACTATTAACTCAGCTGATTACTTGAGTAAAGGAAAGAGCAGGCATCCATACTTGATGCTTATGAATGAACTATTAACTCAGCTGATTACTTGAGTAAAGGAAAGAGCAGGCATCCATACTTGATGCTTATGAATGAACTATTAACTCAGCTGATTACTTGAGTAAAGGAAAGAGCAGGCATCCATACTTAATTCTTCTGAATGAACTATTAACTCAGCTGATTACTTGAGTAAAGGAAAGAGCAGGCATCCATACTTGATGCTTATGAATGAACTATTAACTCAGCTGATTACTTGAGTAAAGGAAAGAGCAGGCATCCATACTTGATGCTTATGAATGAACTATTAACTCAGCTGATTACTTGAGTAAAGGAAAGAGCAGGCATCCATACTTGATGCTTATGAATGAACTATTAACTCAGCTGATTACTTGAGTAAAGGAAAGAGCAGGCATCCATACTTGATGCTTATGAATGAACTATTAACTCAGCTGATTACTTGAGTAAAGGAAAGAGCAGGCATCCATACTTGATGCTTATGAATGAACTATTAACTCAGCTGATTACTTGAGTAAAGGAAAGAGCAGGCATCCATACTTGATGCTTATGAATGAACTATTAACTCAGCTGATTACTTGAGTAAAGGAAAGAGCAGGCATCCATACTTGATGCTTATGAATGAACTATTAACTCAGCTGATTACTTGAGTAAAGGAAAGAGCAGGCATCCATACTTGATGCTTATGAATGAACTATTAACTCAGCTGATTACTTGAGTAAAGGAAAGAGCAGGCATCCATACTTGATGCTTATGAATGAACTATTAACTCAGCTGATTACTTGAGTAAAGGAAAGAGCAGGCATCCATACTTGATGCTTATGAATGATCGATTAACTCAGCTGATTACTTGAGTAAAGGAAAGAGCAGGCATCCATACTTGATGCTTATGAATGAACTATTAACTCAGCTGATTACTTGAGTAAAGGAAAGAGCAGGCATCCATACTTGCTGCTCATGAATGAACTATTAACTCAGCTGATTACTTGAGTAAGGAAAGAGCAGACATCCATACTTGATGCTTATGAATGAACTATTAACTCAGCTGATTACTTGAGTAAAGGAAAGAGCAGGCATCCATACTTGATGCTTATGAATGAACTATTAACTCAGCTGATTACTTGAGTAAAGAATAAAGCAGGCATCCATACTTGATGCTTATGAATGAACTATTAACTCAGCTGATTACTTGAGTAAAGGAAAGAGCAGGCATCCATACTTGATGCTTATGAATGAACTATTAACTCAGCTGATTACTTGAGTAAAGGAAAGAGCAGGCATCCATACTTGATGCTTATGAATGAACTATTAACTCAGCTGATTACTTGAGTAAAGGAAAGAGCAGGCATCCATACTTGATGCTTATGAATGAACTATTAACTCAGCTGATTACTTGAGTAAAGGAAAGAGCAGGCATCCATACTTGATGCTTATGAATGAACTATTAACTCAGTTGATTACTTGAGTAAAGGAAAGAGCAGGCATCCATACTTGATGCTTATGAATGAACTATTAACTCAGCTGATTACTTGAGTAAAGGAAAGAGCAGGCATCCATACTTGATGCTTATGAATGAACTATTAACTCAGCTGATTACTTGAGTAAAGGAAAGAGCAGGCATCCATACTTGATGCTTATGAATGAACTATTAACTCAGCTGATTACTTGAGTAAAGGAAAGAGCAGGCATCCATACTTGATGCTTATGAATGAACTATTAACTCAGCTGATTACTTGAGTAAAGGAAAGAGCAGGCATCCATACTTGATGCTTATGAATGAACTATTAACTCAGCTGATTACTTGAGTAAAGGAAAGAGCAGGCATCCATACTTGATGCTTATGAATTAAATATTAACTCAGCTGATTATTTGAGTAAAGGAAAGAGCAGGCATCCATACTTGATGCTTATGAATGAACTATTAACTCAGCTGATTACTTGAGTAAAGGAAAGAGCAGGCATCCATACTTGATGGTTATGAATGAACTATTGACTCAGCTGATTACTTGAGTAAAGGAAAGAGCAGGCATCCATACTTGATGCTTATGAATGAACTATTAACTCAGCTGATTACTTGAGTAAAGGAAAGAGCAGGCATCCATACTTGATGCTTATGAATGAACTATTAACTCAGCTGATTACTTGAGTAAAGGAAAGAGCAGGCATCCATACTTGATGCTTATGAATGAACTATTAACTCAGCTGATTACTTGAGTAAAGGAAAGAGCAGGCATCCATACTTAATGCTTATGAATGAACTATTAACTCAGCTGATTACTTGAGTAAAGGAAAGAGCAGGCATCCATACTTGATGCTTATGAATGAACTATTAACTCAGCTGATTACTTGAGTAAATGAAAGAGCAGGCATCCATACTTGATGCTTATGAATGAACTATTAACTCAGCTGATTACTTGAGTAAAGGAAAGAGCAGGCATCCATACTTGATGCTTATGAATGAACTATTAACTCAGCTGATTACTTGAGTAAAGGAAAGAGCAGGCATCCATACTTGATGCTTATTAATGAACTATTAACTCAGCTGATTACTTGAGTAAAGGAAAGAGCAGGCATCCATACTTGATGCTTATGAATGAACTATTAACTCAGCTGATTACTTGAGTAAAGGAAAGAGCAGGCATCCATACTTGATGTTTATGAATGAACTATTAACTCAGCTGATTACTTGAGTAAAGGAAAGAGCAGGCATCCATACTTGATGCTTATGAATGAACTATTAACTCAGCCGATTACTTGAGTAAAGGAAAGAGCAGGCATCCATACTTGATGCTTATGAATGAACTATTAACTCAGCTGATTACTTGAGTAAAGGAAAGAGCAGGCATCCATACTTGATGCTTATGAATGAACTATTAACTCAGCTGATTACTTGAGTAAAGGAAAGAGCAGGCATCCATACTTGATGCTTATGAATGAACTATTAACTCAGCTGATTACTTGAGTAAAGGAAAGAAGGCATCCCTACTTGATGCTTATGAATTAACTATTAACTCAGCTGATTACTTGAGTAAAGGAAAGAGCAGGCATCCATACTTGATGCTTATGAATGAACTATTAACTCAGCTGATTACTTGAGTAAAATAAAAGCAGGCATCCATACTTGATGCTTATGAATGAACTATTAACTCAGCTGATTACTTGAGTAAAGGAAAGAGCAGGCATCCATACTTGATGCTTATGAATGAACTATTAACTCAGCTGATTACTTGAGTAAAGGAAAGAGCAGGCATCCATACTTGATGCTTATGAATGAACTATTGACTCCGCTGATTACTTGAGTAAAGGAAAGCAGGCATCCATACTTGATGCTTATGAATGAGCTATTAACTCAGCTGATTACTTGAGTAAAGGAAAGAGCAGGCATCCATACTTGATGCTTATGAATGAACTATTAACTCAGCTGATTACTTGAGTAAAGGAAAGAGCAGGCATCCATACTTGATGCTTATGAATGAACTATTAACTCAGCTGATTACTTGAGTAAAGGAAAGAGCAGGCATCCATACTTGATGCTTATGAATGAACTATTAACTCAGCTGATTACTTGAGTAAAGGAAAGAGCAGGCATCCATACTTGATGCTTATGAATGAACTATTAACTCAGCTGATTACTTGAGTAAAGGAAAGAGCAGGCATCCATACTTGATGCTTATGAATGATCTATTAACTCAGCTGATTACTTGAGTAAAGGAAAGAGCAGGCATCCATACTTGATGCTTATGAATGAACTATTAACTCAGCTGATTACTTGAGTAAAGGAAAGAGCAGGCATCCATACTTGATGCTTATGAATGAACTATTAACTCAGCTGATTACTTGAGTAAAGAAAAGAGCAGGTATTTCATACTTGATGCTTATGAATGACCTATTAACTCAGCTGATTACTTGAGTAAAGGAAAGAGCAGGCATCCATACTTGCTGCTCATGAATGAACTATTAACTCAGCTGATTACTTGAGTAAAGGAAAGAGCAGACATCCATACTTGATGCTTATGAATTAACTATTAACTCAGCTGATTACTTGAGTAAAGGAAAAAAGCAGGCATCCATACTTGATGCTTATGAATTAACTATTAACGCAGCTGATTACTTGAGTAAAGGAAAGAGCAGGCATCCATACTTGATGCTTATGAATGAACTATTAACTCAGCTGATTACTTGAGTAAAGGAAAGAGCAGGCATCCATACTTGATGCTTATGAATGAACTATTAACTCAGCTGATTACTTGAGTAAAGGAAAGAGCAGGCATCCATACTTGATGCTTATGAATAAACTATTAACTCAGCTGATTACTTGAGTAAAGGAAAGAGCAGGCATCCATACTTGATGCTTATGAATGAACGATTAACTCAGCTGATTACTTGAGTAAAGGAAAGAGCAGGCATCCATACTTAATGCTTATGAATGAACTATTAACTCAGCTGATTACTTGAGTAAGGAAAGCAGGCATCCATACTTGATGCTTATGAATGAACTATTAACTCAGCTGATTACTTGAGTTATGGAAAGAGCAGGCATCCATACTTGATGCTTATGAATGAACTATTAACTCAGCTGATTACTTGAGTAAAGGAAAGAGCAGGCATCCATACTTGCTGCTCATGAATGAACTATTAACTCAGCTGATTACTTGAGTAAAGGAAAGAGCAGACATCCATACGTGACGCTTATGAATTAACTATTGACTCAGCTGATTACTTGAGTAAAGGAAAGAGCAGGCATCCATACTTGATGCTTATGAATGAACTATTAACTCAGCTGATTACTTGAGTAAAGAATAAAGCAGGCATCCATACTTGATGCTTATGAATGAACTATTAACTCAGCTGATTACTTGAGTAAGGAAAGAGCAGACATCCATACGTGACGCTTATGAATGAACTATTAACTCAGCTGATAACTTGAGTAAAGGAAAGAGCAGGCATCCATACTTGATGCTTATGAATGAACTATTAACTCAGCTGATTACTTGAGTAAAGAAAAAAGCAGGCATCCATACTTGATGCTTATGAATGAACTATTAACTCAGCTGATTACTTGAGTAAAGGAAAGAGCAGGCATCCATACTTGATGCTTATGAATGAACTATTAACTCAGCTGATTACTTGAGTAAAGGAAAGCAGGCATCCATACTTGATGCTTATGAATGAACTATTAACTCAGCTGATTACTTGAGTAAAGGAAAGCAGGCATCCATACTTGATGCTTATGAATGAACTATTAACTCAGCTGATTACTTGAGTAAAGGAAAGAGCAGGCATCCATACTTTATGCTTATGAATGAACTATTAACTCAGCTGATTACTTGAGTAAAGGAAAGAGCAGGCATCCATACTTGATGCTTATGAATGAATTATTAACTCAGCTGATTACTTGAGTAAAGGAAAGAGCAGGCATCCATACTTGATGCTTATGAATGAATTATTAACTCAGCTGATTACTTGAGTAAAGGAAAGAGCAGGCATCCATACTTGATGCTTATGAATAAACTATTAACTCAGCTGATTACTTGAGGAAAGGAAAGAGCAGGCATCCATACTTGATGCTTATGAATGAACTATTAACTCAGCTGATTACTTGAGTAAAGGAAAGAGAAGGCATCCGTACTTGATGCTTATGAATAAACTATTAACTCAGCTGATTACTTGAGTAAAGGAAAGAGCAGGCATCCATACTTGATGCTTATGAATGAACGATTAACTCAGCTGATTACTTGAGTAAAGGAAAGAGCAGGCATCCATACTTGCTGCTCATGAATGAACTATTAACTCAGCTGATTACTTGAGTAAGGAAAGAGCAGACATCCATACGTGACGCTTATGAATTAACTATTGACTCAGCTGATTACTTGAGTAAAGGAAAGAGCAGGCATCCATACTTGATGCTTATGAATGAACTATTAACTCAGCTGATTACTTGAGTAAAGGAAAGAGCAGGCATCCATACTTGATGCTTATGAATGAACTATTAACTCAGCTGATTACTTGAGTAAAGGAAAGAGCAGGCATCCATACTTGATGCTTATGAATGAACTATTAACTCAGCTGATTACTTGAGTAAAGGAAAGAGCAGGCATCCATACTTGATGCTTATGAATGAACTATTAACTCAGCTGATTACTTGAGTAAAGGAAAGAGCAGGCATCCATACTTGATGCTTATGAATGAACTATTAACTCAGCTGATTACTTGAGTAAAGGAAAGAGCAGGCATCCATACTTGATGCTTATGAATGAACTATTAACTCAGCTGATTACTTGAGTAAAGGAAAGAGCAGGCATCCATACTTGATGCTTATGAATGAACTATTAACTCAGCTGATTACTTGAGTAAAGGAAAGAGCAGGCATCCATACTTGATGCTTATGAATGAACTATTAACTCAGCTGATTACTTGAGTAAAGGAAAGAGCAGGCATCCATACTTGATGCTTATGAATGAACTATTAACTCAGCTGATTACTTGAGTAAAGGAAAGAGCAGGCATCCATACTTGATGCTTATGAATGAACTATTAACTCAGCTGATTACTTGAGTAAAGGAAAGAGCAGGCATCCATACTTGATGCTTATGAATGAACTATTAACTCAGCTGATTACTTGAGTAAAGGAAAGAGCAGGCATCCATACTTGATGCTTATGAATGAACTATTAACTCAGCTGATTACTTGAGTAAAGGAAAGAGCAGGCATCCATACTTGATGCTTATGAATGAACTATTAACTCAGCTGATTACTTGAGTAAAGGAAAGAGCAGGCATCCATACTTGATGCTTATGAATGAACTATTAACTCAGCTGATTACTTGAGTAAAGGAAAGAGCAGGCATCCATACTTGATGCTTATGAATGAACTATTAACTCAGCTGATTACTTGAGTAAAGGAAAGAGCAGGCATCCATACTTGATGCTTATGAATGAACTATTAACTCAGCTGATTACTTGAGTAAAGGAAAGAGCAGGCATCCATACTTGATGCTTATGAATGAACTATTAACTCAGCTGATTACTTGAGTAAAGGAAAGAGCAGGCATCCATACTTGATGCTTATGAATGATCTATTAACTCAGCTGATTACTTGAGTAAAGGAAAGAGCAGGCATCCATACTTGATGCTTATGAATGATCTATTAACTCAGCTGATTACTTGAGTCAAGGAAAGAGCAGGCATCCATACTTGATGCTTATGAATGAACTATTAACTCAGCTGATTACTTGAGTAAAGGAAAGAGCAGGCATCCATACTTGATGCTTATGAATGAACTATTAACTCAGCTGATTACTTGAGTAAAGGAAAGAGCAGGCATCCATACTTGATGCTTATGAATGAACTATTAACTCAGCTGATTACTTGAGTAAAGGAAAGAGCAGGCATCCATACTTGATGCTTATGAATGAACTATTAACTCAGCTGTGATTACTTGAGTAAAGGAAAGAGAAGGCATCCGTACTTGATGCTTATGAATGGACTATTAACTCAGCTGATTACTTGAGTAAAGGAAAGAGCAGGTATTTCATACTTGATGCTTATGAATGAACTATTAACTCAGCTGATTACTTGAGTAAAATAAAAGCAGGCATCCATACTTGATGCTTATGAATTAACTATTAACTCAGCTGATTACTTGAGTAAATGAAAGAGCAGGTATTTCATACTTGATGCTTATGAATGAACTATTAACTCAGCTGATTACTTGAGTAAAGGAAAGAGCAGGCATCCATACTTGATGCTTATGAATGAACTATTAACTCAGCTGATTATTTGAGTAAAAGAAAGAGCAGGCATCCATACTTGATGCTTATGAATGAACTATTAACTCAGCTGATTACTTGAGTAAAGGAAAGAGCAGGCATCCATACTTGATGCTTATGAATGAACTATTAACTCAGCTGATTACTTGAGTAAATGAAAGAGCAGGCATCCGTACTTGATGCTTATGAATGAACGATTAACTCAGCAGATTACTGGAGTAAAGGAAAGAGCAGGCATCCATACTTGATGCTTATGAATGAACTATTGACTCAGCTGATTACTTGAGTAAAGGAAAGCAGGCATCCATACTTGATGCTTATGAATGAACTATTAACTCAGCTGATTACTTGAGTAAAGGAAAGAGCAGGCATCCATACTTGATGCTTATGAATGAACTATTAACTCAGCTGATTACTTGAGTAAAGGAAAGAGCAGGCATCCATACTTGATTCTTCTGAATGAACTATTTACTCAGCTGATTACTTGAGTAAAGGAAAGAGCAGGCATCCATACTTGATGCTTATGAATGAACTATTAACTCAGCTGATTACTTGAGTAAAGGAAAGAGCAGGCATCCATACTTGATGCTTATGAATGAACTATTAACTCAGCTGATTACTTGAGTAAAGGAAAGAGCAGGCATCCATACTTGATGCTTATGAATGAACTATTAACTCAGCTGATTACTTGAGTAAAGGAAAGAGCAGGCATCCATACTTGCTGCTCATGAATGAACTATTAACTCAGCTGATTACTTGAGTAAAGGAAAGAGCAGACATCCATACGTGATGCTTATGAATGAACTATTAACTCAGCTGATTACTTGAGTAAAGGAAAGAGCAGGCATCCATACTTGATGCTTATGAATTAACTATTGACTCAGCTGATTACTTGAGTAAAGGAAAGAGCAGGCATCCATACTTGATGCTTATGAATGAACTATTAACTCAGCTGATTACTTGAGTAAAGGAAAGAGCAGGCATCCATACTTGATGCTTATGAATGAACTATTAACTCAGCTGATTACTTGAGTAAAGGAAAGAGCAGGCATCCATACTTGATGCTTATGAATGAACTATTAACTCAGCTGATTACTTGAGTAAAGGAAAGAGCAGGCATCCATACTTGATGCTTATGAATGAACTATTAACTCAGCTGATTACTTGAGTAAATGAAAGAGCAGGCATCCATACTTGATGCTTATGAATGAACTATTAACTCAGCTGATTACTTGAGTAAAGGAAAGAGCAGGCATCCATACTTGATGCTTATGAATGAACTATTAACTCAGCTGATTACTTGAGTAAAGGAAAGAGCAGGCATCCATACTTGATGCTTATGAATGAACTATTAACTCAGCTGATTATTTGAGTAAAGGAAAGAGCAGGCATCCATACTTGATGCTTATGAATGAACTATTAACTCAGCTGATTACTTGAGTAAAGGAAAGAGCAGGCATCCATACTTGATGCTTATGAATGAACTATTGACTCAGCTGATTACTTGAGTAAAGGAAAGAGCAGGCATCCGTACTTGATGCTTATGAATAAACTATTAACTCAGCTGATTACTTGAGTAAAGGAAAGAGCAGGCATCCATACTTGATGCTTATGAATGAACTATTGACTCAGCTGATTACTTGAGTAAAGGAAAGCAGGCATCCATACTTGATGCTTATGAATGAACTATTAACTTAGCTGATTACTTGAGTAAAGGAAAGAGCAGGCATCCATACTTGATGCTTATGAATGAACTATTAACTCAGCTGATTACTTGAGTAAAGGAAAGCAGGCATCCATACTTGAGAGGCTTATGAATTAACTATTAACTCAGCTGATTACTTGAGTAAAGAATAAAGCAGGCATCCATACTTGATGCTTATGAATGAACTATTAACTCAGCTGATTACTTGAGTAAAGGAAAGAGCAGGCATCCATACTTGATGCTTATGAATGAACTATTAACTCAGCTGATTACTTGAGTAAAGGAAAGAGCAGGCATCCATACTTGATGCTTATGAATGAACTATTAACTCAGCTGATTACTTGAGTAAAGAAAAAAGCAGGCATCCATACTTGATGCTTATGAATGAACTATTAACTCAGCTGATTACTTGAGTAAAGGAAAGAGCAGGCATCCATACTTGATGCTTATGAATGAACTATTAACTCAGCTGATTACTTGAGTAAAGGAAAGAGCAGGCATCCATACTTAATGCTTATGAATGAACTATTAACTCAGCTGTGATTACTTGAGTAAAGGAAAGAGAAGGCATCCGTACTTGATGCTTATGAATAAACTATTAACTCAGCTGATTACTTGAGTAAAGGAAAGAGCAGGCATCCATACTTGATGCTTATGAATGAACTATTAACTCAGCTGATTACTTGAGTAAAGGAAAGAGCAGGCATCCATACTTGATGCTTATGAATGAACTATTAACTCAGCTGATTACTTGAGTAAATGAAAGAGCAGGTATTTCATACTTGATGCTTATGAATGAACTATTAACTCAGCTGATTACTTGAGTAAAGGAAAGAGCAGGCATCCATACTTGATGCTTATGAATGAACTATTAACTCAGCTGATTACTTGAGTAAAGGAAAGAGCAGGCATCCATACTTGATGCTTATGAATGAACTATTAACTCAGCTGATTACTTGAGTAAATGAAAGAGCAGGCATCCATACTTGATGCTTATGAATGAACTATTAACTCAGCTGATTACTTGAGTAAAGGAAAGAGCAGGCATCCATACTTGATGCTTATGAATGAACTATTAACTCAGCTGATTACTTGAGTAAAGGAAAGAGCAGGCATCCATACTTGATGCTTATGAATGAACTATTAACTCAGCTGATTACTTGAGTAAATGAAAGAGCAGGAATATCATAATTGATGCTTATGAATGAACTATAAACTCAGCTGATAAATTGAGAACAGGAAAGAGCAGGCATCCATACTTGATGCTTATGAATGAACTATTTAACTCAGCTGATTACTTGAGTAAAAGAAAGAGCAGGCATCCATACTTGATGCTTATGAATTAACTATTAACTCAGCTGATTACTTGAGTAAAGGAAAGAGCAGGCATCCATACTTGATGCTTATGAATGAACTATTAACTCAGCTGATTACTTGAGTAAAGGAAAGCAGGCATCCATACTTGATGCTTATCAATTAACTATTGACTCAGCTGATTACTTGAGTAAAGAAAAGAGCAGGTATTTCATACTTGATGCTTATGAATGACCTATTAACTCAGCTGATTACTTGAGTAAAAAAAAGCAGGCATCCATACTTGAGAGGCTTATGAATTAACTATTAACTCAGCTGATTACTTGAGTAAAGAATAAAGCAGGCATCCATACTTGATGCTTATGAATGAACTATTAACTCAGCTGATTATTTGAGTAAAGGAAAGAGCAGGCATCCATACTTAATGCTTATGAATGAACTATTAACTCAGCTGATTACTTGAGTAAAGGAAAGAGCAGGCATCCATACTTGATGCTTATGAATTAACTATTAACTCAGCTGATTACTTGAGTAAAGAAAAAAGCAGGCATCCATACTTGATGTTTATGAATGAGCTATTAACTCAGCTGATTACTTGAGTAAAGGAAAGAGCAGGCATCCATATGTGACGCTTATGAATGAACTATTGACTCAGCTGATTACTTGAGTAAAGGAAAGAGCAGGCATCCATACTTAATGCTTATGAATGAACTATTAACTCAGCTGATTACTTGAGTAAAGGAAAGAGCAGCATCCATACTTGATGCTTATGAATGAACGATTAACTCAGCTGATTACTTGAGTAAAGAATAAAGCAGGCATCCATACTTGATGCTTATGAATGAACTATTAACTCAGCTGATTACTTGAGTAAAGGAAAGAGCAGGCATCCATACTTGATGCTTATGAATGAACTATTAACTCAGCTGATTACTTGAGTAAATGAAAGAGCAGGTATTTCATACTTGATGCTTATGAATGAACTATTAACTCAGCTGATTACTTGAGTAAAGGAAAGAGCAGGCATCCATACTTGATGCTTATGAATGAACTATTAACTCAGCTGATTACTTGAGTAAAGGAAAGAGCAGGCATCCATACTTGATGCTTATGAATGAACTATTAACTCAGCTGATTACTTGAGTAAAGGAAAGAGCAGGCATCCATACTTGATGCTTATGAATGAACTATTAACTCAGCTGATTACTTGAGTAAAGGAAAGAGCAGGCATCCATACTTGATGCTTATGAATGAACTATTAACTCAGCTGATTACTTGAGTAAAGGAAAGAGCAGGCATCCATACTTGATGCTTATGAATGAACTATTAACTCAGCTGATTACTTGAGTAAAGTAAATAGCAGGCATCCATACTTGATGCTTATGAATGAACTATTAACTCAGCTGATTACTTGAGTAAAGGAAAGAGCAGGCATCCATACTTGATGCTTATGAATGAACTATTAACTCAGCTGATTACTTGAGTAAAGGAAAGAGCAGGCATCCATACTTGATGCTTATGAATGAACTATTAACTCAGCTGATTACTTGAGTAAAGGAAAGAGCAGGCATCCATACTTGATGCTTATGAATGAACTATTAACTCAGCTGATTACTTGAGTAAAGGAAAGAGCAGGCATCCATACTTGATGCTTATGAATGAACTATTAACTCAGCTGATTACTTGAGTAAAGGAAAGAGCAGGCATCCATACTTGATGCTTATGAATGAACTATTAACTCAGCTGATTACTTGAGTAAAGGAAAGAGCAGGCATCCATACTTGATGCTTATGAATGAACTATTAACTCAGCTGATTACTTGAGTAAAGGAAAGAGCAGGCATCCATACTTGATGCTTATGAATGAACTATTAACTCAGCTGATTACTTGAGTAAAGGAAAGAGCAGGCATCCATACTTGATGCTTATGAATGAACTATTAACTCAGCTGATTACTTGAGTAAAGGAAAGAGCAGGCATCCATACTTGATGCTTATGAATGAACTATTAACTCAGCTGATTACTTGAGTAAAGGAAAGAGCAGGCATCCATACTTGATGCTTATGAATGAACTATTAACTCAGCTGATTACTTGAGTAAAGGAAAGAGCAGGCATCCATACTTGATGCTTATGAATGAACTATTAACTCAGCTGATTACTTGAGTAAAGGAAAGAGCAGGCATCCATACTTGATGCTCATGAATGAACTATTAACTCAGCTGATTACTTGAGTAAAGGAAAGAGCAGGCATCCATACTTGATGCTTATGAATGAACTATTAACTCAGCTGATTACTTGAGTAAAGGAAAGAGCAGGCATCCATACTTGATGCTTATGAATGAACTATTAACTCAGCTGATTACTTGAGTAAAGGAAAGAGCAGGCATCCATACTTGATGCTTATGAATGAACTATTAACTCAGCTGATTACTTGAGTAAAGGAAAGAGCAGGCATCCATACTTGATGCTTATGAATGAACTATTAACTCAGCTGATTACTTGAGTAAAGGAAAGAGCAGGCATCCATACTTGATGCTTATGAATGAACGATTAACTCATCTGATTACTTGAGTAAAGGAAAGAGCAGGCATCCATACTTCATGCTTATGAATGAACTATTAACTCAGTTGATTACTTGAGTAAAGGAAAGAGAAGGCATCCGTACTTGATGCTGATGAATGAACTATTACCTCAGCTGTGATTACTTGAGTAAAGGAAAGAGAAGGCATCCGTACTTGATGCTGATGAATGAACTATTAACTCAGCTGATTACTTGAGTAAAGGAAAGAGCAGGCATCCATACTTGATGCTTATGAATGAACGATTAACTCAGCTGATTACTTGAGTAAAGGAAAGAGAAGGCATCCATACTTGATGCTTATGAATGAACTATTAACTCAGCTGATTACTTGAGTACAGAATAAAGCAGGCATCCATACTTGATGCTGATGAATGAACTATTAACTCAGCTGATTACTTGAGTAAAGGAAAGAGCAGGCATCCATACTTGATGCTGATGAATGAACTATTAACTCAGCTGATTACTTGAGTAAAGGAAAGAGCAGGCATCCATACTTGATGCTTATGAATGAACTATTAACTCAGCTGATTACTTGAGTAAAGGAAAGAGCAGGCATCCATACTTGATGCTTATGAATGAACTATTAACTCAGCTGATTACTTGAGTAAAGGAAAGAGCAGGCATCCATACTTGATGCTTATGAATGAACTATTAACTCAGCTGATTACTTGAGTAAAGGAAAGAGCAGGCATCCATACTTGATGCTTATGAATGAACTATTAACTCAGCTGATTACTTGAGTAAAGGAAAGAGCAGGCATCCATACTTGATGCTTATGAATGAACTATTAACTCAGCTGATTACTTGAGTAAAGGAAAGAGCAGGCATCCATACTTGATGCTTATGAATGAACTATTAACTCAGCTGATTACTTGAGTAAAGGAAAGAGCAGGCATCCATACTTGATGCTTATGAATGAACGATTAACTCAGCTGATTACTTGAGTAAAGGAAAGAGCAGGCATCCATACTTGACGCTCATCAATTAACTATTAACTCAGCTGATTACTTGAGTAAAGGAAAGAGCAGGCATCCATACTTGATGCTTATGAATGAACTATTAACTCAGCTGATTACTTGAGTAAAGGAAAGAGCAGGCATCCATACTTGATGCTTATGAATGAACGATTAACTCATCTGATTACTTGAGTAAAGGAAAGAGCAGGCATCCATACTTGCTGCTCATGAATGAACTATTAACTCAGCTGATTACTTGAGTAAAGGAAAGAGCAGGCATCCATACTTGATGCTTATGAATGAACTATTAACTCAGCTGATTACTTGAGTAAAGGAAAGAGCAGGCATCCATACTTGATGCTTATGAATGAACTATTAACTCAGCTGATTACTTGAGTAAAGGAAAGAGCAGGCATCCATACTTGATGCTTATGAATGAACTATTAACTCAGCTGATTACTTGAGTAAAGGAAAGAGCAGGCATCCATACTTGATGCTTATGAATGAACTATTAACTCAGCTGATTACTTGAGTAAAGGAAAGAGCAGGCATCCATACTTGATGCTTATGAATGAACTATTAACTCAGCTGATTACTTGAGTAAAGGAAAGAGCAGGCATCCATACTTGATGCTTATGAATGAACTATTAACTCAGCTGATTACTTGAGTAAAGGAAAGAGCAGGCATCCATACTTAATGCTTATGAATGAACTATTAACTCAGCTGTGATTACTTGAGTAAAGGAAAGAGAAGGCATCCGTACTTGATGCTTATGAATGAACTATTAACTCAGCTGATTACTTGAGTAAAGGAAAGAGCAGGCATCCATACTTGATGCTTATGAATGAACTATTAACTCAGCTGATTACTTGAGTAAAGGAAAGAGCAGGCATCCATACTTGATGCTTATGAATGAACTATTAACTCAGCTGATTACTTGAGTAAAGGAAAGAGCAGGCATCCATACTTGATGCTTATGAATGAACTATTAACTCAGCTGATTACTTGAGTAAAGGAAAGAGCAGGCATCCATACTTGATGCTTATGAATGAACTATTAACTCAGCTGATTACTTGAGTAAAGGAAAGAGCAGGCATCCATACTTGATGCTTATGAATGAACTATTAACTCAGCTGATTACTTGAGTAAAGGAAAGAGCAGGTATCCATACTTAATGCTTATGAATGAACTATTAACTCAGCTGATTACTTGAGTAAAGAAAAGAGCAGGCATCCATACTTGATGCTTATGAATGAACTATTAACTCAGCTGATTACTTGAGTAAAGGAAAGAGCAGGTATTTCATACTTGATGCTTATGAATGAACGATTAACTCAGCTGATTACTTGAGTAAAGGAAAGAGCAGGCATCCATACTTAATGCTTATGAATGAACTATTAACTCAGCTGATTACTTGAGTAAAGGAAAGAGCAGGCATCCATACTTGATGCTTATGAATGAACTATTAACTCAGCTGATTACTTGAGTAAAGGAAAGAGCAGGCATCCATACTTGATGCTTATGAATGAACTATTAACTCAGCTGATTACTTGAGTAAAGGAAAGAGCAGGCATCCATACTTGATGCTTATGAATGAACTATTAACTCAGCTGATTACTTGAGTAAAGGAAAGAGCAGGCATCCATACTTGATGCTTATGAATGAACTATTAACTCAGCTGATTACTTGAGTAAAGGAAAGAGCAGGCATCCATACTTGATGCTTATGAATGAACTATTAACTCAGCTGATTACTTGAGTAAAGGAAAGAGCAGGCATCCATACTTAATGCTTATGAATGAACTATTAACTCAGCTGATTACTTGAGTAAAGGAAAGAGGAGGCATCCATACTTGATGCTTATGAATGAACTATTAACTCAGCTGATTACTTGAGTAAAGGAAAGAGCAGGCATCCATACTTGATGCTTATGAATTAACTATTAACTCAGCTGATTACTTGAGTAAAGGAAAGAGCAGGCATCCATACTTGATGCTTATGAATGAACGATTATCTCAGCTGATTACTTGAGTAAAGGAAAGAGCAGGCATGCATACTTGATGCTTATGAATGAACTATTAACTCAGCTGATTACTTGAGTAAATGAAAGAGGTATTACATACTTGATGCTTATGAATGAACTATTAACTCAGCTGATTACTTGAGTAAAGGAAAGAGCAGGCATCCATACTTGATGCTTATGAATGAACTATTAACTCAGCTGATTACTTGAGTAAATGAAAGAGCAGGTATTTCATACTTGATGCTTATGAATGAACTATTAACTCAGCTGATTACTTGAGTAAAGGAAAGAGCAGGCATCCATACTTGATGCTTATGAATGAACTATTAACTCAGCTGATTACTTGAGTAAATGAAAGAGCAGGTATTTCATACTTGATGCTTATGAATGAACTATTAACTCAGCTGATTACTTGAGTAAAGGAAAGAGCAGGCATCCATACTTGATGCTTATGAATTAACTATTAACGCAGCTGATTACTTGAGTAAAGGAAAGAGCAGGTATTTCATACTTGATGCTTATGAATGAACTATTAACTCAGCTGATTACTTGAGTAAAGGAAAGAGCAGGCATCCATACTTGATGTTTATGAATGAACTATTAACTCAGCTGATTACTTGAGTAAAGGAAAGAGCAGGCATCCATACTTCATGGTTATGAATGAACTATTAACTCAGCTGATTACTTGAGTAAATGAAAGAGCAGGTATTTCATACTTGATCCTTATGAATGAACTATTAACTCAACTGATTACTTGAGTAAAGGAAAGAGCGGGCATCCATACTTGATGCTTATAAATGAACTATTAACTCAGCTGATTACTTGAGTAAAATAAAAGCAGGCATCCATACTTGATGCTTATGAATTAACTATTAACTCAGCTGATTACTTGAGTAAAGAAAAAAGCAGGCATCCATACTTGATGCTTATGAATGAATTATTAACTCAGCTGATTACTTGAGTAAAGGAAAGAGCAGGCATCCATACTTAATGCTTATGAATGAACTATTAACTCAGCTGTGATTACTTGAGTAAAGGAAAGAGAAGGCATCCGTACTTGATGCTGATGAATGAACTATTAACTCAGCTGATTACTTGAGTAAAGGAAAGAGCAGGCATCCATACTTGATGCTTATGAATGAACGATTAACTCAGCTGATTACTTGAGTAAAGGAAAGAGCAGGCATCCATACGTGACGCTTATGAATGAACTATTAACTCAGCTGATTACTTGAGTAAAGAAAAAAGCAGGCATCCATACTTGATGCTTATGAATGAATTATTAACTCAGCTGATTACTTGAGTAAAGGAAAGAGCAGGTATTTCATACTTGATGTTTATGAATGAGCTATTAACTCAGCTGATTACTTGAGTAAAGGAAAGAGCAGGCATCCATACTTAATGCATATGAATGAACTATTAACTGACCTGTGATTACTTAAGTAAAGGAAAGAGAAGGCATCCGTACTTCATGCTTATGAATAAACTATTAACTCAGTTGATTACTTGAGTAAAGGAAAGAGCAGGCATCCATACTTGATGCTTATGAATGAACTATTAACTCAGCTGATTACTTGATTAAAGGAAAGAGCAGGCATCCATACTGAATGCTTATGAATGAACTATTAACTCAGCTGATTACTTGAGTAAAGAATAAAGCAGGCATCCATACTTGATGCTTATGAATGAACTATTAACTCAGCTGATTACTTGAGTAAAGAAAAAAGCAGGCATCCATACTTGATGCTTATGAATGAACTATTAACTCAGCTGATTACTTGAGTCAAGGAAAGAGCAGGTATTTCATACTTGATGCTTATGAATGAACGATTAACTCAGCTGATTACTTGAGTAAAGAAAAAAGCAGGCATCCATACTTGATGCTTATGAATGAACTATTAACTCAGCTGATTACTTGAGTAAAGGAAAGAGCAGGGCTGCGTTCCAAACCAATTTTTTTTCCGTGCTATCTACTTGGTACTTGTCTGACCCGGAACTCGATCGAGGTCCGCCATCTTTAAGGACATCCCAAACCGCTAAATGCTCCACCGAGGAGCGAGCAGTGGGGACATAGGAGGCTCCCGAAGAATTCTTCAGTGAGGCAACATGAGTGCAGCCTTTACGGAAGTCTTTACTCAGAACGCGTGACGTGTTTCATCACATCTGCCACACTGCCTCAGTTTAAAGCATGGCGGGACCTCGCGTACACAAATGTAAGTGCTTATCGTTCCTTTCAATTTAATGTATAAAGCGCTTTCATTTATAATGTCACTCGTTCTTTCGGACAAACGAAAGGCAAGTTTATTCATGAAAACAGAGACAACAAATATTGTAGTTCAGCGTGTAAGCGTAACATTTAGGACATGTTTCTGTCCCATATAGTTGTTTGTTAGCTAACGTTACTGCATAGGAAACGCAAGCTTCAATTAACCCATGTCCTTTCAAAACTGTATACAATTTTATATTGTACGCTATTCTATAGGCTATGTTACGTTTAGCCTATGTTCACACTGTTGAATGCATCCCGGCCAGTAGGCTAACAGAAATAGGCTCGACAGTCGCTGCTCGATTTCCAGTGTAACAACTGAAACATGAACACGCAGCTGCTTTGCGTGTCAAATATATTTTTCCTCACTCTTGTATGACATAAATAATGTCATGTCAGTCTATGTTATAGCATTAGCTGTCTTTGACTGATGAAATGCACATTAGGCTAGCTTATTAGGATAGGCGACTATTTTGCATCATGTAGCCTACTTACATATGTCATGTCAGAATTATGGGCTTGTGAAGCCCCTTGACACATGCCGTTGTGATTTAGGGCTATACACAGACATTACTAGCTGGTTTTTACTTGCAGGTCTGTTGTGTCATTTACAGGGACAGATGAGAGCACCCTCAGCCTCATTCGGCTGAGGTGTGAGAATGAGAAACTGTTCACGGGGAAGAGGCATGTTGCAAAGCAAGCTTGGGGGTGAGTCATTAGTGACATTCTATAATGTGTGATGTCACATAGAACAAAAATATGTCACACAGAAACATTGGCAATAAGCCTTTTTTTATGTTCTTGCAGGACCATGTCACTGTCCATATTGGTGTTCCTACATTTCATAGATTAATGTTGACGGAATCACTCCTCAGCACCATGATTCATGTCTTGTGTTGAAGTAGTTAATTGTATGCAAATGACAACTTCTGATATCCCTAATGTAAGTGTGATGGCAAGAGGCATGCCTGCCCCTGTAAATGGATAACACATAAACATGTTATGGCATGGCAGTAATTGTTGTAGGGCACTTGGGTATGGTATGGTAACATGTGTTGTTTTCATCAGTGAAATACTTAAGCAGATGGGCCTACAGGGCCAGGTGAGCCCTGCCCAAATCTGCAAGAAATGGGACAACCTCAAGGCAAAATATAAGGTGAAGGGGCAATTTCTGATGTTGGTCTTTAGCAAATTTTCGTTAATCTTACATCGTGAAACACTATTCTGCCTGAGCAAATGGCTCACGGCTCACCTTCACCCTTACATCTTTCCTTGTAGGCCCTCAGATGCCCTGCTACAGGGACGGGGACAGACAGGGGAGAGGCCACAGCAGCCACATGGCCGTGGTTTACTGCAATGCATGAGGCCATCGGGGGGAGGCCATCGATTGATCCTCCTGTCCTGATGGACTCATGTGTTGCTGAAAACCCGGCACATGTGGCTGATGAGGCCTCAATTGGCACTGGCTCATCTCTTCCTGAATTAGGGGTGGCCACTTGTAGCCGGGCGTGTGTGGAGGAAGAGGATGCACAGCCTGGCTCAAGTAGCCTCCCACTGGAGGATGATGATGGGCCATCCACCTCTGCCTGTCCCCCACCCCCCAAAAGGAGAAGGACCAGTGAGGGAGCCGTTGTGAAGTTCCTCAGGGAAGAGGCTGCCAGAGAGGAGGAGCGGTTCCGGGCAACACAAGAAAGCTCCAAAAAACTGTTGGACATATTTGAACAAATGATGAATAAAATGTAAATAGTTCACATAAGTGTTTGTCAATTTGTTACTTGTGTTTTTACCTTTTAAGATATAGTTGTCATCTGAGTGACCCCTTCTGCAGCACAGAACAATATGGGCGAAAATAAAGACACAAATACTAACAAGAACTACTACTTTGCTGATCGTGTACGCTTATCGGTATCTTTACTGGTAACTTCAAAGAAATGTCTTCCTTTGTGTAAATTCAAAGTAGTCAGCCTACATTCATTAATGAATGTAGGATTAGCAGTTATTATATAAATTGACTGCTTATCTTTTACTGTAATTATGTACTCTTAATTACACTTCTTGATTTGTTGCTTCCACCAGGTTACTGTCCGACTGACCTATGGATGAATGACGTGATTGATTAGAGGATTGTCTTTTCTAATAATTATGAAATGATGTGAAATATATTTTTACTGCAGGATAAGTGAGGGGTTCTACCACGCTATATAGCCTGTGTTCCGTATTCAGAGCTCTGAACATTTGAACAAGGGCACTGACTGTTGGAAAATATACATTTTACAGAATCCTCACTTCCCCAACAGGTGGTTGACATACATTGGTGTCAAAGTGGTATGCTTAGTGTGTTTGTACATAAATGAAGGTTATAATGGAAATGTGGCACAGAAAAGATGTATGAAATGGATATGTTAGTATCGAGAAGTAATTTTATTCACATTAACATAACAAAAAAAAACATGTGGATGAGCACTATGGACAGAGAGAGGGGCTGCAAGGGATAATATACAAACATAAACAACGAACACACTAACAAAAAGCTCTCCTGTAGAAATAATATTGTTAACAATAGACAAATTACATATAATCATGTTCGTTGAGTGCGACTGGACGCACATTTGGAGCAGACAGTTGCCCCGCCAGTCGGTCTCGTCGGCCATGTCCGCTTTGTTCCCCCCTCAGTGGACGTGGTGGAGCCACACCGATGTCTGTAAAACCCTCAACGGCCTCAAGGATGTCCCCCTTCGTCAGGCAGATGTTGTGGAGCACAACACATGCGGTGATGACCGTGGGTACAAAGGTGTGGTCCACCTCCAGAGCCTTGAACAGCAGGCACCTCCAACGCGTCTTCAACATGCCAAAGGCTCGCTCAATTATGGAACGAGCCTTGGCATGGTGCTGATTGAAGCGGCTCTGTACCCTCCCTTGCAGTGGCTCCCGATATGGCGTGATGATGGCCACAGGAAGGTCCATGCAGGGGTAGCCACCATCCCCCACAATGAAGTACCCTGGAGGTAGGGTCGGACAATAAGGACAAAATTATTAGTGCAATAATCACAGCAGTACATCACAATCGATGTGTTGGGTCATTTTCGAGTGTTTTCAAGTCACATTCATCTTCACACTGAATGTTATGGATATAGCCTGTGGTTCTGGGAGACCACAATTCTATAAGTATCTGCGATTAAAATAAGTCCATACTTTCACATGTCATGCAGTCTGCTTTCATTAAGTAACTTCTCACAATTACAGGACAACTGGAAAGCACAATATGTCTATGAGAATGTGGGACAATATATAGCCCTACCTGGAGGAGGATACAGAGCCTCTTTGTAGATCCTGCTGTTCTTCAAGACTCTGGTGTCATGGACAGAGCCAGGATACCCCACAAAGGTGTTAAGAAACCTCCCCTTCCCATCACATACTGCCTGCATCTGTATGGATGGGAAGAGCTTCCTATTGAGGTAATCCTGGCTGCTGGGTCCAGAGGGGGTCTTGATGCGGACATGGCAGCCGTCGATGGCACCCACACAATTGGAGAACACCGGGCTTTTGGCCAGCTGCGAAAATGCTTGGCCAACCTCCCGTAGTTCTCCAGCAGTGGGCAGCCGAATGACCTCCTGGCGAAGGGCAGCAATCTGCTTCACTCCTCTGTGGACCAGTCGCCACACGGTGGTCTTGGGCATCTGGAAGGCCCGGCACACCACACTGTAAGACAAACCGTGTGCCAGCCAGTACACGGTTGCCAGGACCCTAATGTGGTGTGCCCAGCCATGGCTCCCCTCACGCGGCAGTAGCCTTATTAAAGCTTCCATAGAGCCGCGGCTCAGACGGTAGTC
>JAKUDI010000484.1:0-10147 GCA_022702515.1 Ilyophis sp. 1 JC-2022
AGCATCATCCGCAGCAGGTCTTTTGCAGCTCGACCCCTCGGAGCAAGAAGCAGTACGTGGTCTTTTCGGGGCCATATTTATTGTAAATGTTGGTTTACAAGTGCTTGAAAACTGTTGTAGAGTTCTGTTCGCTCTCTATCATTGGCAACAATTCTATCGACAATACAAAGGAGTTGCGCGTTTACACTCGCCGGACGGCCCCTGTGATCCACGGTTTGTGTGGCTTCTGTCACACCTGCTTGGTCCGGCTCTTGAGCAATAGCTTGTTCGGCAACACCACGATTGCTCGGTCGCCTTTCTTGGATGTTTGTTGGGGTTTCTGGTTCGGGTATCGACACCAGCTCCTCATCCGTTACTTCGCCGTCTGTAAGAAAATTAAAAATACTTTACATATTTAATTTAAAACACACACTAAAATTTTAAGAAAAAAAAAAATAATAATAATAATTTTTTAAAATTTAAAAAAATAATTAATCATACTTTAAAATTCTAAATTAAAAATACTTAAATAATCATATTTAATTTAAAGCAAACAAACAAAGTTATTTAAAAAACATTATACATGCGCTCACACACACACATGCGTGCAAAACCACGCACAAACACACACACACGAGCGCGCATAGGCGCTCGTGCACAAACAAACACACACACAAACACACGCACACCCCGCACACGCTTTCAAGACATTTACAACTCACAGCGGTATGCAGACGTTTCCCACGTCGAACTTTCCGGTCTGCTGTTCGACACCGCTGTACACGTTTCTAGAGGTGTTTCTGGGGCTTTTTAAAAATAAAAATGTAATAAAATCAGACAAAACGATAACTACAAATGCACAATATCCCTAAACCAGAAAAGTTTTTAAACGTTTCCTACTTTGAACATTCATGTATCGTGCGTCCTCCAACGAAGCCAGAACCTGAGCCTCGGTGTTGATTGTCTTTCTTGTAACAAACGTGTCTAAAACAATTAAACATTAAACAATCATGTATAAATATAAATAATCTTTAAAAGGATCATTTAAACAACCGTAAAAAATATATATTTAAAAAACACAACATGCTGTTTAATGGCTCGGTCTTTGTGAAATAAAAACCTTAAAATAAAACCCTAACGATGTTCAACAGTCCAAAAACCGATGTTTACAACGGTCTTTAAAAGTTTCAGACTCGGCCTTGCGTAGAGGGCTAGCGTATAAGCATTTTGTTGGCCTTGTGTCGAGACCACGTGTCTAACACATTTAACCCTTTCCAGCCTAAGCGAATATTTTGTGAACATTCTATTCCATTCTATTTATTAACATACGTTGCCAAAATGTTTGTGGTGTGATAATCTTACATCAGATACCTAAACTTTATTTACCATTGTAAACAGGATAACTGGGGCTTTCAATTGATATAAAAAACAATAGGATTACTTAATGGCAATATCATCAATTATGGAAAGACATTCAACAACTAAATTTATAAAATGTTCTAAAATGTTCTAAATGGCTATTTTCTAATGAGAAACGTACATTTTTACCCATTTCATGTTTAAGATATCGGAAAACCTAGAGTGTATGGTATCTTCACCATTTTGTGAGTGAAATATAATAAAAATCAGAATAGAGCTATCATCTACCGTTCAAAAGTTATAATCACTTCAGTTATGGGTGCGAAAAGGGTTAAAAAACAGTTTAGAATTTTGGTTTATTGACAATATGATGTGCATATGCAAAAATATTTATGGATTGATCATATTACATCACAACCCCTAACCTTAATATACCATTTTAAACAGGATAACTGGGGCTTTCCATATATATCCATTATTATACAATAATATGCTTACTTTACCACAATATCATCAATTATTAAAACAATTCACAAAATAAATAATCATACAAAACTTTCTAAATGGCTAATCTCCATGCGAAACCTAGGTTTTTAAACATTTCATGTTCAAGCTCGAGGGAGACAAACTGTGCAGCATCTTCCCTATTTTGTAAGTGATATGAGTACAAATCAGAAGAGATGTATCTTCTACTGCTCAAAAGTTATAACCACTTCAGTTATGGGTGCGAAAAGGGTTAAAAAACGGTTTAGAATTTTGGTTTATTGACATTTTACATTACCACTTATCTATACTCCTCATGAGCCACTGTTGAGAATCAATTGATATAATGCAAAATTAAAAGACACACTGAAATACAATTTATGCATTCAATGGAACACACACTTTATTTAAAAAAATGTCATCTGAAATACAACAAATTGATGAACTGTGAAAAGTGAACAACATTGCAAAACTAAAACAAAAACAACATCAGTTACACGTCAAATTAATGCATTGAATTTATTTACAGTAAAATCATGAATGTTTTAGTAGATACAGCAGATAAGTCAACAAGTCTAATACCTGTGGAGAAAATATAACCAAAAAGATAACCAACAACAAGTCTAATACCTGTGGAGAGAATATAACCAAAAATGTAACCAACAACAAGTCTAATACCTGTGGAGAGCAAGAAGATAACAATAATTGTAATACCTGTGGAGAGAGAGAGAGAGAGAGAGAGACAGAGGGGGAGGGAGGGAAACAATGGACGGCACAGGCACAACCTCTCGTTTTAGCTCAGGATCTAGGCCTCTGCGCGTAACTGGTCACACTCAGCCGAGTGCCAGGCTTTGAAACAATTCCTGCTTTGAACGATGCAAAACCTTTTACCATTGCATTCAGGAGCCATGCAAGCAAATTTTGTCTTATGTTGAACTCTACTTTTTCTGTAGCAGAGCCAACAGTTCCTGGGTAACTTCTGCAATTCAGCGGTATGGCTAACGTGAAACGACGATGCCACAGGCTTAAGTGTGTGGCACGGGGAACTCGCGTGGATGTCCAGGCCTGCTAGCTGACGAGACAGGTTCTCTCTGAATGTTATCTGGCTATAGTCAGCTAATCTATGCTTATCCCCTGGTGCTGCCTGACTGCGTTGCCACTCCTGAAACAACAAGAAGCTATTGACGACAGCAATGTCAATGAAGTGGAAAAAAAGAGTCTTCCACCACTTCTGTGTTTTTTGTAAGACACAGTAGCTGCTGATCATTTGGTCTGACCTATCAACGCCCCCCATGTGTTTATTGTAATCACTGATTACAGCAGGCTGGCGGACCACTTGTCTGCTCCAGGTGGCATCTTTTTTCACTAGCCTAGTCACATCAATAGAGTCATTCGCATTGTGGAAATTGGAGAGGCATGAAACTGCACGCGTGTCCTTCCACTGGATGACAAGGATACCATCCTCTACCCTACACCACCTCATGTCCCCACGGTCGGTCTTTCGTTCCCATTTTTTTACATCTTTGAATTCTTCTGGGAATTTCTTACGGTTAATTCTACATGTCCCACAAGCATTAATCCCAATTTGTCGTAATTTAACCATAAGTGCTGGGGATGTGTAAAAGTTGTCCATCCAAAGATTGTAACCCTGATCTTTGTAGGGCTGTATTAAAGCCTCTACAACTTTTGCGGCCAAATCAGTAACCCGACCGTCACGACTACCCGTGTAAACATTGAAGTCCAAGGTGTAGCCTGAATCCGATGTTGCTATCACCCACAACTTGAAACCCCAACGAGTAGGCTTGCCCTTCATAAACTGCCTTAGCCCTGACCGACCTTTAGACTTTACCATACGCTCGTCTATTGCCAGATTCTGATTTGGTTGAAACAGCTCTTGGCACTTTTGTTTGAGGTGGTCCATGAGGTAGCGAAGCTTCCTAAGACGATCCTGGTTATCCTCTGTGGCAGGATCTACAACATGCAGAGCTGCCAACAGAGCCTTAAAACGGTCACGCGACATAAAAGATCTCGCCCATGAACCCTGAAGAGACTTAGTTCCCCAATACCGATGCATGTCAGGAAGAACGTGGAATCCCATGTAAATGAGTAACCCCATGAATTTGTAGAACTCATCTGGGGTCACCTCATTCCACACTCCTTCACTGCTGGCATACGACGCGTGATTTAAAACAAGCTCCCACCCCTGCCGGTTTGTAAAGCCGCAAATATCCGAAACTACAGCCTGGGTGAAGAACAGCATGAAAAAGTCTATTTCACGCAGCATCAAACTCGTCGTCAACCGCACGGCCCTGCGCACGCTCCCTAAATCTATACCAAGCGGACGGCTGGGTGTGAACAGGAGAGGTTCTGGTGCCTGTGCATCCACATCAGCATAGGAAGGGTACAAGACAGAGTCAGAGAAGCATTTACGCTTTCTAGCTGACTTAGGACCTGTGTGAGAATGGCTAACCATTCCCAAAATAATCATGGGAGGAACTAAGTTAGTAATGTGAATATTAGCCATATGAGAAAGCTAACCATTATCAATAAACAGTCTACACACATACATACTGCATCTAGCTGCTGCAATTTCTACTATCATGGATATTGGCAGTCAGTTTTGACCATGCTGGTCATTAAGATCTAGACCCTGAGCCGACCTGAGGAGAATGGGTTCCTCCCAAGGTTTCTTCCTAGTTACACCAGGGAGTTTTTCCTTGCCACTGTTGCCTCTGGCTTGCTCTTGTGGGGGTTTAGGCTGGGTTTTTTCTGTGAAGTGCATTGTGACAACTAGTTGTGAAATGCGCTATATAAATAAATATTGATTTGATACCCTTTTGATGCTGGTCTGGGCTCAAGATCAAAGTCCATCTCGTCATCCTCCTCTTCCTCCTCCTCCTCCTCAGTCTGCACTTGTGCCCGCAGCAGCTCTGCATCCAGTGCATCCTCCTCCACACAGTGCATGCCCTGATGGTCCTCAATGTCATGCTCTGCTATGACCCTCAGCTCATCGGATGTCAGTGCCCTCCTCCTCTTCAGGGACTGAAGCAGGCCGCTGTATCCATCTGCATCGGCATCCATGCTGCGAAACAAATATATAATCAGTTGCCTTTTCATTCATCCATAACATACATCATTTTATTTATATAAATAATATAAGACTGTTAGTCACTGTTTTTAGCTTGAGTTATTATTTAGTTATCAAAGTCGACAGTAAACACGGAAAATATTCACATATCAGTACAATTATGTTAATTGCACGACAGACTTTTTCACAATTTCACAAATTCACAAAGACAGCTAGACTAACAGCAGAGCTACAAGCTAGAACCTAGAAAAAAATTATCTGAAAAAAAAAACGAACGACTCACGATTGCTGTTGGCGCTGAGAGCTAAAACTAACGTTACAGTCACTGTTTTTAGCTTTAGTTATTATTTAGTTATCAAAGTCGACAGTAAACACGGAAAATATTCACATATCAGTACAATTATGTTAATTGCACGACAGACTTTTTCACAATTTCACAAAGACAGCTCGACTAACAGCAGAGCTACAAGCTACAACCTAGAAAAAAAAAATCTGGGAAAAAAAAACGAACGACTCACGATTGCTGTTGGCGCTGAGAGCTAAAACTAACGTTACAGTCACTGTTTTTAGCTTTAGTTATTATTTAGTTATCAAAGTCGACAGTAAACACGGAAAATATTCACATATCAGTACAATTATGTTAATTGCACGACAGACTTTTTCACAATTTCACAAATTCACAAAGACAGCAAGACTAACAGCAGAGCTACAAGCTAGAACCTAGAAAAAAAAAATCTGTAAAAAAAAACGAACGACTCACGATTGCTGTTGGCGCTGAGAGCTAAAACTAACGTTAGTCAGTTTTTAGCTTTAGTTATTATTTAGTTATCAAAGTCGACAGTAAACACGGAAAATATTCACATATCAGTACAATTATGTTAATTGCACGACAGACTTTTTCACAATTTCACAAAGACAGCTCGACTAACAGCAGAGCTACAAGCTAGAACCTAGAAAAAAAAAATCTGAAAAAAAAAACGAACGACTCACGATTGCTGTTGGCGCTGAGAGCTAAAACTAACGTTACAGTCACTGTTTTTAGCTTTAGTTATTATTTAGTTATCAAAGTCGACAGTAAACACGGAAAATATTCACATATCAGTACAATTATGTTAATTGCACGACAGACTTTTTCACAATTTCACAAAGACAGCTCACAGCAGAGCTACAAGCTAGAACCTAGAAGAAAAAAAATCTGGGAAAAAAACGAACGACTCACGATTGCTGTTGGCGCTGAGAGCTAAAACTAACGTTACAGTCACTGTTTTTAGCTTTAGTTATTATTTAGTTATCAAAGTCGACACTAAACACGGAAAATATTCACATCGATCACTTCACTTATGTTAATTATATGATAGACCTTTCACAATTTAATCTCGAAACAAGAAACAAGCTGGGGAAAGAATGACACAGTGGCTTCTCATTTGAAGCGAGAGCTTACAGAATGTTCGCGAATTTCAAGTGAAGATCTGAAAAAGTCTGCGGTACAAAAACAGGATTTTATTCAAAATAAAACCATTTCTGAAGTAATATTTATGGTTAATTAATATCTTATATGTGTTTTACCTCAGTGAGTTTGTTGAGTTTTCTTCAGTCGCGTCAAGTCTTCAAACGATGGTCTCTTGTCCGATGTGGTCATTTCGTCCGTGGTGAGGCAAATGGAAAGTTCCGTGTTTTACGGGCGCTTTTATGTACCGGTCAAGCAAGAAATCACCGCCCACTAAGCTCACCAACCAGTTAGATGTCATTATAGCTTTTTTTGTCATCTCTAACTCGCATTTTTCAAAAAGGAAATCAGTGATTGGACGGCAGAGATATTAAACGTCACACCATCGTAACAATTATGCTGAAATTAGAGCGGTCCGGCTGGAAAGGGTTAAACATTCGCCATTAAATATATATATATATATATATATATATATACATACACACACACACACACAGCCTCTTTAAAAGTACATTTTAAACAAATGTATAATACAACTCACCAGCACTAAGTTCTACAGCGTTGCGTAATTCGTTTTCGAGGGGTAACATATGTATCAATTCTTCCAGGCCGGCTAGCTGCTCAGACCCCAAATCAATGACGTCTGCTGTTTCAGCAAATATGTCGTCGTAGTCTACAATATATTTACATGAACAAAAGCCATGTTAAGAAATAGAACATTCAGCATGCTTAATTAACAACTTGTAAATCTCATACTTGCACGATAATGAAATATATGAACACATAGATACCTGGCGTTGAAAAGTAGCCAGCCGACATGTCTTTCCGGTCTTCTCGATGGGTGTTGCTGTGATGTTCGTTGAGACCGCTATCTGTAAGTGTCTGTTTTTATAACGTTTTTTTGGTCGGAGCCTTCATCTTTGATTGGTTGTGTCATGCTTTTACAATTACGCCCACAATTTTGCAAAATGGTTTTCGCAAGCCAAACACTTGTACACATTTTTAAAAGTAGATGTTATTACACGTTGTATGTTACATATAATAGAGCAACTCTGTTTAAATTGAATAGCCCCATCTTTTACAAACCATTCCATACCAAACATGCCTATTAAACCCTGCAGAAAAAAGAATTTAAAGATCTGAAAAATTAGTTAATTAATTATAAAAAGTTTAGAGACACTGTTTTGGAAAAAAGTTTTTTCCCAAAAGATCTTTATATTTTGTTTCTAGTTTGTATATTTAAAAACCACGTATTTAATTACAACCTTTGAAAAACCGGTCTTAAAATAAAATGCAATGTTCATCCCCCCCCCCACCTGTTACAGCAGCAGCTTGGAAATCTTATCGCAAAAACCACATGGGGGCAACGAACATTTCGCAAATTGTTTTCGCAGGCCAAATTGGACACATTTTTAAAAGTAGATGTTATTACACGTTGTATGTTACATATAATAGAGCAACTCTGTTTAAATTGAATAGCCCCATCTTTTACAAACCATTCGATACCAAACATGCCTATTAAACCCCTGCAGAAAAAAGAATTTAAAGATCTGAAAAATTAGTTAATTAATTATAAAAGTGTCCTGTGTAATTCGCTTTAATAGGCCTTATACGTTATACGTTATACGATACGTTTAGATTATATTTTGTTTCTAGTTTATATATTTATTTAAAACAAATG
Source organism: Ilyophis sp. 1 JC-2022 (assembly GCA_022702515.1). Lineage (NCBI taxonomy): Eukaryota > Metazoa > Chordata > Actinopteri > Anguilliformes > Synaphobranchidae > Ilyophis > Ilyophis sp. 1 JC-2022. The sequence goes on from JAKUDI010000484.1 coordinate 8,038, forward strand.
CGCTGTTCATAATGGCTTGGATGATATAACCGCATGGGTGATACACGGATACACTCACAACCATCACATGGTGAATACCCCCACCCCAGAAACCCCATCAATCAGCCACTTTGACATTTACCGTTTTCGCGCCAAAACCTCTTTGGACCAGCCCTCCGACGTTGGTCTGCGTAAACGGACGTCAAATTCACGTAACAGGAAGCTTGGGGGTTGTATTCCTGTTTGAAACGCACAAAGTTCTCTCTAGTCGTGCCCGATGGCCGCTAGCTGTCATTTGGCCACGGTCTCTCCCTATGTAGCCAGCGATTTCTTTTTTCGTTTTTTCGTTTTAATTCTTTAAAACGTAACATATTCTTTTATTTAAATTATTTTCTTCATAGTCTTTCGTGCGAACCATTCTAGGCTTTTAAGCGCGCTATCTCGCCTTTTGGACCTATCTTTGTCTATTTTTGAACAGTTTTGTGAATTCGCGGACTCTGAAATTTCTTCCAAGTGTTTTTGGCCACGGTCCCTATGTTCACGGACGATGTATTGCGAACGCCTTTCACCCCGGAGTTTATTTTTTCTTCCTTCTTGGCATCTAACAAGTCTTACAATGTTTCCGTTTAATGTTTTTTTCAATATAGTCCACGGCGATTTTTCACGTTTTAACAAACTGCTTGAATTATTCTATTCTTTTTAACAAGCGGCTGTTGCCGCTAACACAAACTGCTTTTTAAAAATAAAACTTAATTGCCGCTGCTACTAGTACTGCTACAACTAATAACCTATACATTTATACACCATTACTTTTTCACGATGTTTTTCAAATAAATAAAACAATGTACAACACATTACATTGCCAATATGTTTCCCCTAAGCACCATGGCCCATCCATAAAAACAATTAGTCACAAAACCATTCACCAACGTTTACAACAATCCCCAATAAAATGACATCGCCAAACCCTTGAAACGAAAAACCCACAAACCCCCGCCCCGAATGATGATGCATCATCATAATCATAAAAAAATTAAAAAAAATCATAAAAAATTTATTTATGCATAATCATAATTTTTCATAAACTCATTAATATTCATAAATTGACCTTTGACCCCATCAATCAAATTTTGACAGATACCGAATCGTATTTCTCTCTGTGCATGTAGGCTAGCTACTAGGGATACTGAGTAGGCTATCACGGATCAAACTGACGCCATTTTTAAAAAAAAATCATCAAAACTCAAAAAGTTTGAAAGGTTCAATACAATTAGATGTCTCAGAACGAGATCACTCGGACTGTGCAATCACTATCCACGACTTCTTGAATTTCTCTTCTTAGCTGCGTCCCAATCCAGTTTTTGCTCCACCCTCGTAAACTTCACTTGCAAACTTGCCTTGGTGGAATCCCTTTTCAGACCAGGATGTACCCTCAGTCTCCATTTTAAGTGCGAGTCCAATCCGTTAGAAAGCCAAGTGAAGTTTGTGACATAGCCCCTACACCCTCAACTTTTCTCAAGGGAACGGCAAGCTCATATTACCCATAATTCACATAGGAGTGATCGAACGTCCTGTTCAGTGATAATCAAATGTTAATGTTTATCGCGGTATTATACATTAAAAGCACATACAGAATGGAAAAGACGATGTAGCTATAGGCTAATAAATAAAAGTTAATCTAGTAGTAGTAGTAATTTTGTATTTTATAGTTTAGCAAATTGCATTATGCAGCAACAGAGTAGCGTACTGTGGGATGTGCCTACCAAGTTATCTGTAGTTAATCTAGGTTTTAAATGTATTATTAGGCTACTCGTCTCTCAATATATAGCCTAGGCTATAATTGGCCAGTTAACCTAACAATTGAATTTCTTAATAACCAAGACGAATAGGTAAATAAACATATGCAGCATTTTACTATATTCACATTTGCAAAATGCGTTAATAGCCTATGTCATGTGAAGTGATCAATGAACAGCACATATTTGGGTAAATTTGTTTTTCTAGTTTGAAAGCATTGCGCTCAATGCTTGTTCCAGCAATTTAAGAGGGTTTCCTTTTTAAATGTATGTTTTCTAATGTTTAAATCATTTGGCTAAATCGAGTGCCATCTTAAATTAATGACATTCTTTAA
>JAKUDI010000485.1:0-18152 GCA_022702515.1 Ilyophis sp. 1 JC-2022
TCCCGACTTATTTTTCCATAGAGTTCAATTGGAAAATGAGTCAGGAGAAACAACCCTTAAAGTGATCCATCCACATCTACTCCATATCTGGCAACAGAGTGATGGTTTGGGGCTTGTTCGATAGCTCAGACCCTTGATGACTTACAGCCATTTAGCCAGTCATGTGTTACATACTGTACCAGCCTAATTTACAGCTGAATCTAGTACCTGAAAATATGATATTGAGAGTCTTTTGATGTTTATGGGTCACAGACTTCAGGAAGTAACAGCATGCAAAGGATATGCTACCAAATATTAAATATGATACTAACCCTTAAAGCAAAGGGTATGAATACTTATGTAAATGAGAAATTTCAGTTTTAGATTTTTTATAAATTTGCAAAAATTTCTAAAAACATGTTTTCACTTTGTCATTATGGGTTATTGAGTGTAGATTGATGGGCAAAATTACAACACAATAAAGTGTGCAAAAAGTGAAGGGGTATGAATACTTTCCATCCCCACTGTAGAATAGGAGTCAGAATAGATGTATCTTCTACTGCTCAAAAGTTATAACCACTTCAGTGATGGGTAAGAAAAGGCTAAAAAAAGCTTTAGAATGTTAGGTTCATTGAAAATATGACATATGCGTATGCAAAACTCTTTGTGGTGTGATCATATTATGTCACACCCCTACAGATAATATAACACCCCTAAAGCTTTCAATTTATATACTATAATATGCTTACTTTAACACAATATCATCAATTATTAAAACAATTCACAAAATAAAAAATCATTAAAAAACTAAATGGCTATTCTCCATGAGAAACCTAGGTTTCTAAACATTTCATGTTCAAGATCGAGGGAGACAAACTGTGTGGTATCTTCACTATTTTGTAAGTGATATAGAGCAGCGGTCCCCAACATTTTTTGGGCCACGGACCGGTTTCACATAAGACAATATTTTCACGGACCGGCCTTCAAGGTGTGGGGGGATAAATATGACGAAATAAAATGATACGACTGGCATAAAAACTAATATAAAGTGCATAAAAAATGCAACTCACCATCTCAAGAGACACAGACGCACAGATGGATGGTTCCGGTCATTTTTCAAAATAAAACATCTTTCAGATTCGGAATAAAAAAATATTTTATTGATTATCAGTGTTTCTGTGCAGCCCGGTACCAAATGACCCATGGAACGGTACCGGAGTACAAATCAGAAGAGATTTATCATTTAGTGCTCAAAAGTTATAACCTCTTAGTGATGTATGGGAAAAGGCAACAAAAACAAATGTTTTAGAATGTTAGGTTCATTGACATTTAACATTACCACTTATCCATAATCCTAATGGGCCACTTGAGAATATACACTGCTCAAAGAAATTAAGGGAACACTTAATCAACACAGTATAACACCAAGTCAATTAAACTTCTGGGATATCGATCTGTCCAGTTAGGAAGAGTAAATGATTGTGAATCAATTTCACCTGCTTTGGTGCAAATGAAAGTGACAACAGATGGACAGGAGAGGCAACAGCAAGACAACCCCCAAAAAGTAAATGGTTTTACAGGTGGTGGCCACATACCATTTCTCTCTCCTTATCCTTCCTGACTGATTTTTCTCTATTTTTGCATTTTGCTAGTGCCCTTGTCACAACTGATAGCATGAGGCGGTACCTGCAGCCCATTCAGGTTGCACAGGTAGTCCAGCTCCTCCAGGATGGCACATCTATATGTGCCGTCGCAAGAAGGTTTGCTGTGTCTCCCAGCACAGTCTCAAGAGCATGGAGGAGATATCGGGAGACGGGCCATTACATGAGGAGAGCTGGACAGGGCCGTAGAAGGGCAACAACCCAGCGACAGGACCGGTATCTGCTCCTTTGTGCGAGGAGGAACAGGAGGAGCACTGCCAGAGCCCTACAAAATGACCTCCAGCGGGCTACTCATGTGCATGTTTCTGACCAAACTGTCAGAAACAGACTCCATGAGGGTGGCATGAGGGCCCGATGTCCTGTAGTGGGACCTGTGCTCACAGCCCAGCACCATGCAGCTCGATTGGCATTTGCCAGAGAACACCAGAATTGGCAGGTTCGCCATTGGCGCCCTGTTCTCTTCACAGATGAGAGCAGGTTCACACTGAGCACATATGACAGACGTAAGAGTCTGGAGACGCCGTGGAGAATGTTATGCTGCCTGCAACTTCATCCAGCATGACCAGTTTGGTTTAATTGACTTGGTGTTATACTGTGATGATTAAGTGTTCTCTTCATTTTTTTGAGCAGTGTATATATATACAGAAGTGCTCAAATTTGTTGCTACCCCTGGTAAAGATGAGTAAAAAGGGTTATAAAAAATTCACGTTTGGTGAATTAGCTTCTCACGCTGAAAAAAGTCACGCTGACTCTTGTCCCCGTTTTAATCAACGTCCTATAAATCTTCCTCACTGTTGCCACATTATCTGAAGGGATATAATTTGGATAATAATGTGGGTATAATATGTCAGAGCACTGGTTAGTAGCATTTTAGTGCCTTTGTTTCAAGGTGAGTGATAGTCCAAGTGATCCCAACTGACTATCAAACTGATAGTCGCTAAGTGGTAAACATTTGCCAGTCACGAGAAGTTATCATGTTTTTGCATCGTAAAGATCTGGATTAGAAGATAGTCATCGGCTGTATTTTCTGCTCTGAATCATTACATGTTTGTTAATTGAAGGAGTAACTGTTGAGGCAAGCTTCAGTGTTTATGTGTATTGCTATTCCATTGTAATTTTTCTCTTATGTTATGGTACACATAGGTCGTGCTGACTTTCAAGTGGGGGATGCCACTTGTTTTCATACAATCATGATTTGATTTAAATTCTACTTCATGCATTACGCTTGTTGAACAACATCATAGCTCATATCATGTAAAATATGGCCACATATGTCCAGATATGGCTACATATCTGATCAGATGCATTCCAGTGCCAGGTGTAAACAGGTCAATTTAAAAATGAATTAATGATCTGTGTAATTTATTCAAAAATACAAGATTTAAGGCTTCACTCAGAACATATACTGCAGCTACCAACAATGTTGATTCTGCAACCTTGCCATTCAGAATTTGAGAAAAGGGCACATATGGTTCAGTGCATTATAGCCTATTTGACATGTTTTTTAAATTTCATTTGGTAAATACATTTTTACCATGAATTGACATTGTTCTGTAAAAACATGATTTAGGTGAAAACGACAAAAACCTTTCAGAATCGCTATGTGTACACTGCACTAGCTGGACATGGTAGCATAGAACTAAAATGTTGCTTCTTTGATTATGAGATTTTTCTAATATATTGCATTTGTGTTTGATTACACCAAATTGATTACGATTGGTCTTTTTTCATCCAATATCTCATAGATTTAACAGAGATCCTTACAACGTTCTATATTCAGCAATATTGACTGAAGAGACTTGTAGTGGATTTCAACGAATTACATGACAAAACCTTATTCAAGGAAATATTGATACATACATGTGTCATACATGTAATTGGTATAAATATGTTACTCCACAATGTAAATGTTTCCTTGACATCATTTTCATCTTTTAAAACTGTAGAAGTTGACAAAAAGGAGAGATTAAAGGAAAAATGGACAGCCACTCAGGCACCATATTTAGTCTACTGATGTGTTTGCAGCAGTGTCTCCAAACCACATCACTCTGGTGTGTTCAGGATCATTAGTGAAGCCATGCATATTAATGTAGGTGCAGCAGACTGAGGACTTTGCCTGTGAGCGCAGTGTGGGGTACCACTAGAGTTCTAGCTATTTAAAAATTTCTCATATTGCAGTTTGTAGGTAGCCTCTCACTGAATCATTTCAAATGTCATTATGTCACTGGGACCTTCAATCAGTTGATAAATTATATATTTAACACATTTTCTCATTCAAGGTTCGAATTGTCTCTTTTGCTGCATTTATATACTGTATGTTTTATTATTATTTAATAATTGTGCCATTTCGACAACATCCTATTTTGTTATGACCACTAAGCATAGAATCCCCATGACTTGTGATGGATGAATCACACTCCATATGTCTACAGTGTTTTGTTTAACCAATCTATTCAGTACAGCAAAACATGTTTTCTCAAAAAAATACATTTGCATGTAATAAAAAGACAGCTGAAATTAAATATCATATCAGGTACCAGGAGATTTTATACCAAAATCTTGCTGCCTTGAACAGGAGGCTAAAACTGAGTCATTGATGGATCTTCCAACAGGACAATGATACAAAGTATTCCTCCATATCCACAAAAATTGTGAAAGCACAACTGAACTTTAGCAGAACTTTGGGTTGTGTAGTTACCTGGCCATGATATGAGTCAAAATGGTGGTGAAATTTCGCTAGTTGCTTTGTGTAGTGGTGGAAATTAACAAATAATGGGCGGCAGTGTAGTATCATGGTTAAGGAACTGGCCTTGTAACCGAAAGGTTGCAGGTTCGATTCCCAGGTAGGACGTTGTACCCTTGAGCAAGGTACTTAACCTGAATTGCTTCAGTATATATCCAGCTGTATAAATGGATAATATGTAATAAAAATAATAATAAAAATGCTAAAAAGTTGTGTAAGTCGCTCTGGATGCCTGTAACTTTACTGATTTGAATCGTTCAGTTCAGTACAATGATTCTAGTCACTGACTATGTGATTCATTCACTGGGGTCAGTTGCGCAAGCGCATATTCCAACAGCACGTTAGTTCAGTATATCATTTGTAGGTTAGCTTATCTCAGCTTATTAAAGCCCCGCTGATTTCACCTGTTACTCCATAACTGAACAAAATATTTTAAAGAGAACTAAGCGTCTAATTAGAAACGAAAACAAATTTGCACAATTCATTCACAATTAAGAATCAAAATTAGAATGCAGGTAGGCTAATGATCTGCGGAGGAAGCTTGAACATGAGTTAATTGCTTCATTGCATAATCAAACGAAATTTGTTAAACTAGCATGCTAATTTGGAGTTTTCTAAGGCAATACGGAAGCCATTGGTAGCTTATTCACAGCTGTTGCAGGTGCTTTTAATGAAATTTAACCGCTTATATTTTGTAAACTAACAGCACTTGTCGGGAATTCCCGGGAACATAATGGTTAGTCAGAATAATATTGATCATAGCGAGGCTACTATTGATCCATCTGGCCTATTCCTTGATCACACTAAACACGCATGAGCATGGGCCCCATTTTACACCCGGCGCTAACCCAAACGCAAGTGTCTTTGCTATCTTACACCCGGCGCATGGTTCATTATAACGCCTTGCATCCACGTAGTTTAAATACCATGTATTATTGCGTGACCACCTAATGCGTGACCTAATGCGTGAATTGTCATTCAAAGGAAAACTCGCGCACTGCAATTGACGGACATTAGAGTTCTGAAAATGCACTTCAGATGTCATTACAATACAGCTCTCTAGGCCTACAGCCTGTAAGTAAATAGAATGGTTTTGACTGAAAAAAGATCAAAACCATGTCCAGTGAATATTGCATTTATTGTTTTTCTAATAGACTAAGCGGATTTGCTGTGCATAAGGTTTTTTCACGATTAAACAACGGATGTTGTTAATGATAACTGAATTTGAACCTTTGTATTCTTCGTTCTTTAATTACAGCGACAAGGTTTCCATACTCAGCTTATTAAAACCCAGCTGATTTCACCTGTTATCCCATAACTGAACAAAACGAGAAGAGAACTAAGCGTCTAATTAGAAACTAAAACAAATTTGCAGCACGTTACACAATTAATTCACAATACATTTTAATGCCATTCTCTGCTTGTTTTCTCTTCCCCTGCTGTAAGTCGCACGTTTCACCGTCTTCCTGGGAAAGTGGATTGTTTTAAAGCATTACGCTACGAGGAAAACAGGTTGGTCACATTTCCATAAGCAGGACATTATACAACAAGGGGAAATATATACGTGAACATATGGGTTGCCAACCTGACGGCTTTATTGTATTTAGTGTAATCATTAAGGCAAAAGGATATCTTATTTTCTGGTACTCTTACAAGCGATATTATAATGTCTCTGCATTTGAATGGATCTCTATGGGGATTGGGGGGTGGGACTAGATTTAGCTGTAAATTATGCTGGAACAGTATGGAATACATGGTTGGTAAAATGGATGTAACGCTGCGTTCTCACAGCGAGCAACTGGTCGCTGAGTCGGTCAATTCTACGAGGCTGGGGGCAGGGCAAGAGCTTCCCGTTGTGTCATCCAAGTCAGTTTGTGCAGCTACAATTATTTGATAAAGAGAAACAACGGCAGAAGCCTACGTAGAACAAAGACATATTTGCGATGCATCCTATTCTTTATAGTTATGTCATGACACTGATAATTATGTGTTCTCGCTAGCTAGCGATAGGCTAGCCTATATCTATCTTCGTCGCGAGCTAGCGATTTTTATCTATCTATCTAGATACATAGATAGATTTATGTATAAAACTCAACATCAGCTACATATATCCTTTAAGGTTATGTTATACATTGAACAGGACGTGGTAAGCTTGGACCATTATTATTAGCTGCTCTTCAATTGCTGCAATTTGAGTGAAATAGGGTGGAACAATTATTCACGAAATGGTTTCGTATCGGTTGGAGAAATATAAAGCGCGGAACTCTGATTGGCTGTTACGGCCAATGTCGGCGAAAAAGTTGAATTGCGGGCAACATTTATCGGCTGATTTTGGTCGATCAGTTTCCTAGTCGCTCAGGTTGCTGACCCTCGCTCAGCTTCATAGAGAATGAATGGACTTCCGGCGACTGGGCGACCGAAGTTGCTGGATGTGAGAATGCAGGGTAAGTCATCAAGGGTCTGAGGTATCAAACGAGCCTCAAACTATCACTCTTCTGCCAGAAATACAGTAGATATGGATGGATAACTTGAAGGGTTTCTTCTCCTGACTTATTTTTCCATAGAGTTCAATAGGAAAATTTGTCAGGAGAAACAACCCTTCAAGTTATCCATCCGTATCTACTGCATATCTGGCAGCAGAGTGATGGTTTGAGGCTCGTTTGATACTTCTGTAATACCTCTGATACCATTGTCATTGTATCCTTTAAAACTCAAAGAGCTAGAGTACAGAACCAAAATAACAACAAGACAACTGATCATTTTGCAGTGGTCTCTTAATTTTTTCCCAGAGCTGTATATATTATAGCTCAATCGGTAGCCTACTCATGAATTATAACGTTAGCTAGGCTAAGTAACGGTGCTAAGTAAAAGAGCACAACGAGGTCTGTGGATGCATCTCACGTTACTGGTAGCTGATTAGCTTGCCGATAACTAGATAGCTAGCTAGCAATGTTATCGTAGTTTACATTCATCTGCAGTTTGCAAACATTTATTAAGACCGCAATTAAAGAATGACTAGCATTACTGTTGTGTTAATACACTATTATTATTGACAATATTCAATTTGCTAACAAGAGAAACTTGTTCCTTCTTTTCATTCAGTGAGTCTTCCTCCAGCGGCAGCGCTGCTTTCTGACGATTCCATGTCACATGATATGTTGAGGGTAGCCAGAACCACTCGATAGAGTGCTTGGAGTGCCCACGTGTCAGTGTAAAAAAATAAAATAATAAATGCCTATATCTGTCATTCATATCGGTATCCTTGACTACCAATACAGTATGGTCCAGAAACGCAAATATCGGCCTGATATATCGACCGTCCGATATATCGGTCGGGCTGTAGTTCCGATAATGTTGTAAGATTGTAGGCTATTCTTTAAATGTGAAACTGTACAAAAAAAAAACAGTTGACCAGGCTATATTATCTTAATAATACTCCCGTCATTTGTTGCTAACTAATTTATAAGACTACTGAGTAGCCCGTAACCTCTAAAGAGAGCAACTGATTCAGTTGACAATTATGTAGGCAACGCGAACTAAACGGATTCTGTCAATACAAACAATAACCAGTTCTGGTACGTTTTTTTTTTTTGTGGAATTACAATTATTTATAAAAGTACTATTTTCTTCAAGGTTGTTAGCAAGCTACCAGAAAAGACTAGCAAAATGTCGACAGGTCGGTTTGTTTACCATATATATACTGTATACTACCAGGAACGATTGCCTCCGTGTAAATTTGGACCAATGACTGTTTTCTGGCGAATCAGATCTACGTTCCAAATAAAATACGAAAAAGCCAGGAAAGCCATTTGATTAAAAAAATAATACAAAATATGTACGAGGACTGGTTATTGTTTGTATTGACAGAATATGCTTTGTTTGCGTTCGCGTTCAAAGTGAATGGAGAGCAACAAATACCCTATTCTGGATTATCACCCCTGGGGAGCACAGAGCAATTTACGCCGCGTTCTCAAAGCGAGCAATTTAGTCGCTGGGTCGGTCAAATCTACTAGGCTGGGGGTGGGGCAAGAGCTTCCCATTGTGTCATCCAAGTTACCTCGTGCAGCTAAAATGTTTTGATGAAGAGAAACAACGTCAGTACATTACATTACAGTTATTTGGCAGACGCTTTTATCCAAAGCGACGTACAATAAGTGCATATTGAAGGTCATTGACACAACTACAAAGCAAATCCCAACAAAGCACAACTTTCTCACAACGTAGGGGCTATCGCTAGTAGTCAACATAGAATACAGTCGGCTATACATTCTAAGCTATAAAATAGCAAAAAACCAAATAGAAAATAAAATAAACAGAAAGTACGTACTATATAATTGGCCCTATATATGTAGTTAGTCAAGACATTAGCCTACAGTAGCCTACATATAACAAAGATATATTTGCGATGCATCCTATTCTGTATAGTTATGTCATGACACTGATAATTATGTGTTCTCGCTAGCTAGCGATAGCTATATCTATCTTCGTCGCGAGCTAGAGTACTTTATCTATCTGTCTAGATACATACTCGTGTCTCTCACACACACACAACTGAAATGTCTCGTGTCTCTCATGCACACAACAGGTTTCCTGTTTCCTCTTTGAACTTGAACTGAAGGCGTGTTTGCTTCGCTTGTTCAACTCAACGAACTTTAAAAAAAAAAAAAAAAAAAAAAACTTCAATACTGAACTATTTTAGATTTTTCAAAGACGATTTTCCACTACTATTTTTTTCTGCGTTTTTCCACTTTTTTGTGACTAGCACTCCGAAGTTGATCACATCCAGACCCAGAAAATCTAACAGCAACTAAGGATAAATACGGTAAACGCACATTATGGCTTCCACTCCAAGTGTTTCCTGCGCTGTGTGTTTCATGTTTAGCCTTAGTTCTGTTGCCAATTTTACCAGTAATGGTATATGTGCAAAGTGTGAGCTTAATTCAAAATTGGCACGGAAAATAGCTTAGCTTGAGGCCCGCATCCGGACGTTATATCAGATCCAGTATAGTGATAGTTTGAGAGTTTGTTAGATTCCCTTTTACCTGAGCCGGATGCCAGTTTAGATACTAGTATCTCTCCACCGTCACTGTGGGACGATTTTGTTACAGTGCAAAAGAAACATAGAGCCGCCGAGCACCACCCTACTCGCGTTTCAAACCGATATTCCCCTACTGAGAAAGCCCTGATCATAGGGGATAGTATTCTGAGAAACGTAAGTTTAGCGACACCAGCGACCATAGTGCAATGTATGCCTGGTGCCAGAGCTACCGATGTTGAGGCTAGTTTGAGAGTGCTGGCTAAAGGTAAACGTAAATACTCTAGAATTGTCATTCACGTCGGCACAAATGACGTCCGATTGAAGCAATCGGAGGTCACCAAAAATAACTTTGTTTCGGTGTGTGCAGTGGCTAAAAAGATGTGTCGGGAAGTAATATTCTCTGGCCCGCTCCCAGTTCGTAGGAGTGACGAGGTCTACAGTAGACTTACATCACTAAATCGCTGGCTGAGTTGTGCTCAACTAGTGGCATAGGGTTCGTCAATAATTTGCCTGATTTCTGGAGAATGCCTGGCTTACTGAAGAGAGACAGACTCCATCCGAGCTGGAGAGGTGCTCCTTGTCCAACAAAAAACTTAGATGGTAATCTTAGTAAGGCCAGATCCTGACACCGTATCAGGAATTGATCACAGATCATAATCTCAAAGTACTGTGTCTGACAGAAACTTGGCTAAGACCTGGTGAATTTGTCGCACTTAATGAAGCGTCTCCTATTGGTTTTTTAAGTACTCAGGTATCGCGCCAGTCAGGAAGAGGGGGTGGTGTTGCAGTGATCTATTGTTGGTGATTTTAACATACATGTGGATAAACAGGGTGATCCCCTAGTAACAGACTTTGCCTCAATAAAATGTCTATGGGCTCCCTCATTACTATAGCCATACCCTAGACTTAGTGTTATCCTATGGTATCAATGTTATGAATCTTAGTATTGCACCCCATAACCCTGTATTATCTGATCATTTCCTTATTACTTTTGAAATCGAGGCAACCACCACTTTTATATCAGAGCCAAGACATTATTACAGCCGGTCGTTAAACTCTGACGTTATTCCAAAGTTTACAAATATTCTTCTGGAATCATTCTTTTCAAGCAAAGAAAATACCACTGAAGTATCGCTGGATGAATTGACTAACCAGTTAAGTTTAACTCCCAGAAGCACCCTTGATATGGTTGCCCCTCTAAAAAGAAAGTTTTGTCGGAAAAACCATACTCTCTGGTACAATGACACTACCCGTGCCCTGAAAACTGGAGAGAAAATGGCGGTCAGCTAAACTAGAAGTATTTTGTCTTGCATGGAAAGATAGCCTCCTCCAGTACAAGCAAGCTCTTGCATCTGCTAGATCTGCCTTTTTCTCTAAATTAATTGAACAAAACAAATGCAACCCAGAATTTTTGTTTAGCACTGTGGACAAATTGACAAAAAAAAACATAATCAGAATGTTCATCTTACCCCTGCGTTTACAGCAGTAATGATTTCATGAATTTTTTCAATCAGAAGAATGAAACTATTAGAGAACAGATCTCCAAATTGCCTCCTCCTCCTTTTATTTTTATTCTTTCTTTATTCACATTCACATTCACGTTTGTACAATGTAAGCTATATTACATGCTTGCTTATATCCAATGTGGGAATGTGAACTGGTCTCCCTGGGAAGCTATGAAAAGCTTATTGTAGGGAGCCTCGAGGCACTCCTCCCAAAATCAATGAACAGCCCAGATCTTGGTCAACAGAGGAAGATGTATCAACAGTGGCATTGAACTGTATTATGCCAATCGACATGGAGGAGCTGTCTAAACTGGTTATGTCCTCAAAACCGACTTCCTGTCTACTCGACCCAATCCCTACAAAATTGGCTAAAGAACATTTTCCCGTACTAGGCCACCATATGTTAAAAATCATTAACTCATCCTTCGTAGCAGGATATGTATCAGCCACTAAAAATGGCGGTTATTAAGCCATTACTGAAGAAACCAAACCTCAAATCTGACAAACTGGAAAACTATAGACCCATTTCAAATCATCCATTTCTATCACAAATATTAGAGAAAGCTGCTGCGTAGCAACTTGGTGCTTATCTTAGCTCAAACTATATCCATGAATTATTTCAGTCAGGATTTAGACCCTACCATAGCACTGAAACGGCACTTGTTAAAGCCGACCAAAACTGTGTCCGTTCTTGTACTTCTTGACCTCAGGTAAGGAACATAGCTCAAATTAAGCATTTCAGAGAAATTGATCCATGCTTTTCTTACGTCTAGGCTAGATTACTGTAATGCTCTGCTGTCTGGCTGCCCTTAATCCTTGCTAAATAATCTCCAGTTTGTGCAGAATGCAGCCGCTCACATTTTAACTCGAACTAAAAAATATTAGCATATTACCCCAGTACTAGCATCACTTTGGCTACCAATTAAGTATAGGATAGAATTTAAGGTTTTGCTTCTGACCTTTAAAGCTTTAAATGGACTTGCACCAGTGTATATATGTAATCTGCTTTTACCATATAAACCGAAAAGATCCCTTCATTCCCAAGACGCAGGCTTTTTAGTAGTCCCTAGAATATCTAAAAACTTGACGGGTGGTAGAGCTTTCTCCTACAGAGCGCCACTACTGTGGAACACCCTGCCAAAATTGATAAGGGAATCAGACACAGTCTCAATATTTAGGTCTAGATTAGAAACGCACCTTTATGATCAGGCTTATAACAAGTTGTAGTCCGGAGACAGGACCAGAGAAGCCTTTAGTCGTAGAGTAATGTGGAGTGGCATCCTTTCCTTACTGTCACCTGTCAACAGCTGTGACCCCATCTTCCTGGGCTGGCTCTTGATAGGTGGGTAGGATTGTTTACCCTCTCATGACTGGATGGGTTCTCAAACTCTGTCTTCATAGTTAGGCAGCTATAAATGACTCTTGGTGGGGGTACTTGTCCAACCCCCCCAGTTCGTGTTTCACTTCCTGCTGCTCTATTACACTTTCCCTAACTGTTCTCACTCTCTCTTTTTCTACATTCTGCTGGCGGGGTTTATGCCCCGCATCTCGAGAGTTACACCAGGGAGTTTTTCCTTGCCACTGTTGCCTCTGGCTTGCATTAGGCTGGGTTTTTCTGTGAAGCGCATTGTGACGACTATGAGGTCTTTGTTGGCTACTGTCCCTTCTTGAGCTAGCGAGAGTAGATTTTGCCTTTACTTACTGACAGTTCTGCTATTATCACCTATGCGAGAGCTGTAACTTAACAGTTTTGCAGCAGAACAAAATTGAGTTCCGTAATTCTGAAAGTTTTTACTTATTCTGGCAGTTGTCCTCTCCACAAATCTCTGCCGTAATCCATACTTTTAGTGAGCCGTAGGCGATAATTTCTATACAAACTAGTGAAAAATTAACATGGACGCCACAGACTTCTTTGCTCTGACAATGAAACACATGCGCTCAGCACTGACGCCGCTGGCCGGGCTAGTTTGTATTGAAATTGTTGGTTATAGCTCGCTTAAAGTATGGATTACAGGCAAACCGATTTGTGGAGAGGACAAGTGCCAGAATAGGTAAGAACGACAGAATTACTGAACTCGATTCCGTTTGGCCGCAAAACGGCTCTTAAGTTACAGCGTTCGCTTTTTTCTATGCAGTAATATGGAGTTTTGTCTGAAGATACGTATGAAAAGCCAGAGGTCCAGATGGAGCAAGTAGCTACTGTGAATCGTGTACGTTGTTGACTCGGAATTATCCATTTTCTATGCTTCTACTGTACCGGCAGCTACATTATTCAGAGAAGTAGGCTCTTTATGGGCGAGGCATGCCGAACCTCAGAGCCAATCGAAACTAGGAAGGTGTTAATGGCAGCTGATTATAGTCTGTCCCTCAAATTGAAGACCGCCCCTGGCAAACATGGTTTAGCAAGCATATTTGTGTTACTTATTACGGGTATTTAGAGATCGTAAATACGTTGTATATTATATTAAGCGACTTCTAAAACACTTAAACTTTCGTTATATGGAATAAAACAAAAAACTAATTATTTCGTTTTTCTCCATATTTTGCACTCTACTGTGAATTGCAGAAGTGTGACTTGTGGACTGTTTTAGCAGCACACGTCACAAATGCGTTGATGGGTCACACAGGTTTGACTTTGAACGTATGCCCTGGTGCTCACTGTATATAATACTTACCTTAAATCTGCTAACCACCATTTAAGCTGAAGTATTCTCCCTGGAGGAAGGGTGCCTCTCTTGCCGCGGCAGGGTGTTATGGTGAGGGGGTACAAGGTAGGTCATTCCACATGCACATAAATGACTTACTGCCCACACCTGTGTACCACACCCTTCAGGTTAGCACTGTGACATTCTGAATCCCTGAAACCCTGAAGCCCAATCCACTTCACCCATTCTTCTTGTGCCAGATAGTGTTGAGGCGAATCCAGTTGGGGGGGCAGGGACTTGGATCGATTTGCACTCCAACCATCTGGGGTGTTCAAGCATTTAGAAGCCCTACTACGCGGGAACAAGTAGGGTATAACCTACTTGTATTGTTTGTTTGGGGCTTTTGAAAATATTTCCAAAACTAATTTTTTTACTGTTGAAATTAGAACTATTGGCAGAAGCAAGACATTCTAGGCTGAGCGGTACTGGAGCGAACTGGAGCTTTCAGAGTGGTAACCTTCTAATAGTGCCCATCACTCAAATTAAATTACGTCCACTTCCCCTCTTCACTCGCTCCCGCTCACATACTCTACCACACACACCTTTGAGAATCAGATGCACTCAGCCACCCCGGTATGCAGGCCAACCTGCATGCTCCAGAACAATATTTGCCGTTCCTTGTCACATGTTCCTCACTGGCTGTATACAGACGTCCGGGCTGAGCTAGGCTTGCCTAGTCTTGTTTCAAAATCAGAACTAGAGAAAAGGCCAATTTCACCCAAAAATGTAATAACACATTTTTTGGGCCTGTCCTTGAATACTAAAAGGCAAATCCTGACCTGCTCATGTGCGTTCTCTCTCAAAACTATAATAGCCTTATATTGCTGAGCATGGAAAACAAGTGATAAGCAAGAGAAGCATCAGATTTAACCAAACACTCCAAGCCTACCTCTCTCCCTATTTCCTCCCTTTTCTTCCTGCAGAGGGCAATCTTTGGAAATCTTGTCCTCTGCTTGACAGTGAATGGTTTAGAAATCATAGTATTTGTGTCAACTGTCTTGGGTAGATTACACAGGAATATTTACTGAAATTATGTTCTTTAGTGTCAGAAATAGGCCAACTAAAAAAACAAATGCCTTCCAATTATCAAGCGATACCCCATCTGCAGGGGCTGCAGACTGTTTTGATGAGTGAATTAAGCTGATGTCAGATCAGGGTGGATTAACGTATGTACTACAAAATTTTACTTTATAGCCAGTTCCTTACAAATTATTTTCAGGGCGACACTGGGAAGTAGCTGGAGCAATTCGAAAGGTTTTTCTCCCTGGTAACATCAAGGATAATTAAAATAAATAAAACATTAGGGCAATGTTCATATACCCAGAGAGGTTTTTTTGCATGCATGCGTTGAGGGGATTTACAATATTGTTGGAAATGGCAGAGAGCAGTGTCAAGAAGTAAAACTATTAATTGGTATTTTGCAAAACTAATACAGTGCTCTACAATTGACTATGTGAAAGAATATGGCATTCATATGTGTATCAACAGAGTTCTATCATGATGCAATTATTTATAAAGATGACTTTATTTCTTTCTAGCTTGTAAAAATGCATGTGTAATGGACCAGTTTATCTTTATTTTGAGCTGCTTTTTTTGTTTTCCGCTCTTGATATTTGCTAGTAAAGCAAGTGGGTGATGTACTTATTCCAGAATAACTGTCCATTGATATACAGCTTGTCCACAGTAAGAGAAACATGAATGTTCTTAGCTCTGTTCTCTTTGAATATGGGAAGTAGTTCATTTTTAGAATTCTTGTTCATGTACATGGCAGTACCTTTGAGTTATTTACCCTTGCATTGGATCAGCTCTATATACTGGAATGATTATAACTTTGTAGCTATTGGCCTGGGGGTGTCAATTTTGAAGAGGTCTATGAGAGCCATTTCATATGGAAGCGCATATAATTTTCAGTTTCTGACAGTGTTTTAAGGCTTTAAAATATGATAGCTTTTTTTTGGTTGATACTTCTTTTCTGCTGGAATGTTGCCCCATTGTTTCCTGCTCTATATTTACCTTCTTGTCATCGCTCAAATTTTACATTGTAAATAATAACATTTAAAAGATACCATTGCTTTGCCATCTGCCAGTATCAATAGATGTGTCAATTTGTAGTTCATTTGTGTAAATAAAGCTAAATGCTGGGTATAGTCGTAAAACAGGTCAGCTTGCTTGTAAGTAGCCATGAGCTTCTCGTTCAGTCTCTGTGAGGCAATATGAAGCTTGTTGAAGGTGTTGTCCAGGGTTTTTAGGTTGGTACAGCATACAATGCAGCAGATGTCTGGTATCATAGCAATGTTTGTTCAGGAAAAATATAGTTCAACGGACCCGATTGAAGGGACCTGATGAGCAGGAGCTGTAGCTAGTTAGATTGATCTTAGAGTTATATCACGAATGCTTGTGGAGCAGAGTAGCCTATGCTTCCACAAGCAATTAAAAAGAAGACTTAGAGTTGCATTTGCCATTGTTTGCAATATAAAGAACCAAAAAACACATTTGAGAGATGACAACAAAGAGAAATATTGTAACTCAAAAGTTAAATAGTACAGACTTTGCCGTAAAAACATTGTCCAGATGTTGTCTATAAACATTGCTCACCCCTGAAGCTACAAGCATTTGGTCTCATGGAGGTGGTGACCATCTGAGGTGTTGCAGCTTCTCTATGTAGTTTGGCTTTGCTTATCCTACTATTTTTGTGTTCCTTTCTGCTGCTTGTACATATGGATGAGTCAAACAATGAGTCATGCTACAAACAGAAAAAAAGGTGGTTTATGTCTCGCGCCGTCAATAGAGTATACAGCATTTTTCACATAAAGGGATATCAGAATGAATGCATGTTATTTGAAGGTAATATTGGTCATATTTTACTTTGCATAGCTATCTTGCAATTATCAAAGAGCTGTCATAAAAATAAAAATATGTAAAAGTAGGCTATGATTGACCATCTGGTATATCATACCAGACAAATATTAGATGGATTAATTGATAGACAGTGTCTGGATCATATTCACTTTGACAGAGAGACTATTTGTGTCAGCACAGCTTCTCCAAAATTATTAAGATGAAGACGTTGCATATAGGCTATTGTGTTCAACCACCGTAGGCTACATTACTTTGTTAGGTAAATCGTTAAAACAAAATTAGATTTAAAAAAAAACGTTTTCAGTAAATCCAACGATTTATTTGTTTACTTAATAATATTGCATGCAACCACTGTCCAGCGATAATTTTTTTGATTGTGTGATGGGTATATCCAAGTAATCAATCAATAGGAGCTATGGTCATTTTATCAATGCGACGGATTAATACGTTCAGTGCCTTCCCCATCACGCAAGTACAATGCACAAAGGTAGGATGTTACCAAGGCAAATGCGGTTATTAAAGGCAATGTCACTGAAACGTTGAAAATGTATACCCCCACTGACATTTTTTTTGTAGAAAGCTGGCAACCCAGGGGGCAGATACAAGAAACAGGTCATTAGAATATCATGCCCTGTGCCACCCACATTTTGAGAAACGCACCCGCGTAGTGCAGGTTAGAGTACGGTGTATCTCATCCCGCATTAAATCCGCGCAGGAAAGGCACTTAAGTGCATGACTTAAGTTGGCCATCTCTGAATCTGGCCCTCAGTTTTTAACCCCTTTGCATAGATGCATAGTGATAATGGCACCGGCGTCACCATTTTACTCAACTGAGACATTCGTTGCTCCTGCAGCCAAACTATTCGTGGAAATCACAAACTTTGTGTTTTAACTTTATTGGTAGACAATTTTCTCAGTGTCACTATTTTCCCGTATCAAGTCCATTTAACAAGCACCCCCCCAATATATATTATTATAATATATACCTACCCATGCGTGACATAGTGGACAATAGAATCTTTGAGTTCATAAATATATTTATTCATCATATAAAATTTAAATTCCATCATTGTAACAATATAAACCCAACAATAGCCTGATCGTATGCCAAAAAAGACGTGAAAAGCCCTGCTCACTCAAATGATAAATAAACGTGAAATTATTGTCTCATTGTACCACGTATTCTACAATGAATATCTGCTACTAAATATTAAATAAATATACAATCCTACCATTGGTTTTACAGATAGAGATGTCCCTTTCAAAATTCAGTGGTCATTTACTGTTTCATTGTTACAATCCGTTTGAGAAATATACAACACTTTATACCGCTATTACAATATCTGAAATGTCGACTCATAATACACCCCATGCCCTGCAAAGCCCGTCTCATTCATTACAGTTCATTCTGGTTTAATTGTCGACTCTTTTATCCAATAGAGTACATTATAACCTTAGCAGCGGTATATGCAAAGTCTTATTTTGTGCTTTGAAAAATGTATTGCAGGCCAGCGTAACGGCAATTTTCATTTTAACGGTCTGGTATTACGCAAGCTCTATAGAAAACGCATTAGGGAGGGGAGTATTTTTGCATCTAAAATGCTGTTGGTCTCGCTGGCCACATATGTACGTTCGTGTTTCTACTCAAGCACTGCTGTCTTT